>JAOTAV010000027.1:368638-393835 GCA_026546445.1 Cyclargus thomasi | reverse complement strand
CCCGTAACACAAGTCCTTCAGGTACTTACCACGGGGCCAGACTGACGTGGTGTGAAGCGTCCATAGATATTATTATTATTATTATTGGCTATGGCTCGAGAAGGCGCGCGGATTCCCGCGACTGCTCGGAAAGTCGCTGGACTCCGCTCTCCGTTGCCTGTCGCCGCTCTTTCGGTGTGAGTTGAGCCTTATGGCATTTAAGAAAACCGTTGATGAAACAAAAAAATTGCACACTCAAAAACTTGTTTGCACCCTATCATCAAAATCATTTTAGTAAATAGCAAGTTCAGTAGAAGGTCGGTGTTTTAATAATATTGATGTATGCTTGTAGTTAGCGCTCCGTAATCTAAAGCTTTACTTTTCTTAAATGTTATTTATGATATTACTATTCCATTATAACATAGCGTGTAAGAGATTTGCTTGAATGAATAAATATGGTTTCAGATTAGATTGTTTTATTTGGATTTTCTTTATTTTTACTAAGTACTATATTCATTACTAAGACTATATGCGTAATCCGTCTGTTAGTCACAAGGCTTGTAACTTAACAAGAGTGTTATAGCTTGACCACTACCTTTGTACCGCGCAATAGGAACGTGGAACGGGGTGGGAGACGGGTAAGAAAACTACCAGAGTACAGATGCGCGGAGTGGGGCAACTCCCGGACTCTATTCGTTTGAAGTAACAGATGACGGTCAAGTTACAGGGTTGTCACTTCAGCGTTTTTTTCTGATTTGTATGGGAAAGCCCATATTACTGGAAATCTTACCCATCTAATTCCAAAAAATTTACTTTCAGCAGCGCACTTTCACGGTAGACCTATATAAGGGGCACATACAAACCCTAACCTTACTTTTGTAATTTGTTACACCTGTATGCAAAAGATCCCTCCGCAGGGTGAAACAAATAAGTGATAAAATTTTAGGGATTGTATGTGTCCCTGATATTTTCACTCTGAAAGTACAGTGCTGAAAGCTAAAATTAAATTTGCGATTTGTATGGGCAAACTCATATCGCTGGGGCTCTTGCCCAAAACACGATTTTTTTCCGCTTCCAGCGCTGCTACTTTTACAGTTAACTGTATATCAGGGACACATACGATTCTTAAAGTTTTATTACTTACTTTTGTTACACCCTGTATACATACATTTTCTGTCACGCATTGTTTTAGAGCAGAGTTTGCGCAATTTTTGTGAAAGTTATTGCCAAACATTCGTTTCCCCTCCTATACGAGTAAGTGCTTAATTTAAATAAAACCTTTAATCATATACATTTTTACTTATTAACGATCGTCCCATATTCATATAATCATAGAGAAATAATTTGTCTATGATATAATTAATATAGTTTAATTAATGTTACAATTGTAAGCACGATCCAAATCAGGAATATTCGAATGAAACAAAAGTTAGGATTCTTTAAATTTTATTTTCATTTCTCCAAAATATACACAATGACAAATAATGTAAATCTGTTTAACCACATTCGCTAAGTGTCTTTAATGTCAACTAGATTTCATAGCGGGTTACACAGGGGGCTCTATTCGCGTACAAATTATATTTGAAGACATCGAAGCTATAGACGTGTCTTTTGATGGCGAGCGACATCCGCCCGCCGACCACTAACAGCTACAGTAAGTATGATGTAAAATTAGTTATTCAGTTCCTATATAAACGATATATTTACAGATAAAACTTTAAAAGGAACGCTTTGCAAACATTCAACAAACTTGAGATCGTCTTAATGTAAAGATGGTATTAAAATTGTTTAAAAAGTTAAAAGATAAAAGAATATCATAAAAAAAAAACATTTCCGCGATGTCATATTTACAATCCTAATGTCAATTTGACGTGCACGTTTTACATCCGTCGAAAATAAATAACAATTGAATTTAGCCTAAAATACTTCTTTGATAAACAGAAACAATAAAAAATAATCGCATTCAACAGAGCTAACATAACAAATTTAATATAAATTAATATTAAAAGAAATGTACAATTTATACAAGTAAAGACATCACTTTCGTCATATCACTGCATAGTGTCACATAAACATACTAGGAGTCCACTACGCGGCCCGCGGCCGGCGCCCTAGGCCTGCGCCACGGCGGGCCGACGCCCTATGTACAGCACAGCGGGTGCCCTCGGTAAACATATATAATTCGAGGGCATATACACATGCGACTTAACATACTAGTTCTACAATCTAAAAATATTCTCCGACGTCTCGCCAAACTAGAAGGTAACTTTAAAATTCACGTAAATAATAATTGTGCTCAACGTTCGTTTCTTCTATGTAGCGAAGGCAAGTAGGTGTTTGCGTGTCTCGGTTACACTACGGTACTACATGTACTATATTCAATATATGTCATACATACACTCGACGCTAACTTACTCTACCACCACACGGGCGCCTCACTTACCCTAACTTAACTACGTGGTGTTATATTCCCGGCTCGACCCCGGCCACGCCGGCGGCCGGCGCCGGATGACGTACAGTCAAACTTACAATATTATATAGTAGCACTACCTGATATTATGCTCGTTTGCACCCTCTCATATTCCAAAATACAGTTCGTATATAGAGTGTTCAGAGAACTAGGAAGGGAAGTACGCGAAGCACCAACCGTCAGTCGGGCGAGCACCGCCGAGCGAGACGGCACGTCCCGCCGCTCGCCCCGTCTCCGTCCCTCGTTCGAGCTCCTCCCCTCGGACGATCGTCCGATTTCCTCAATTTATTTCATTCTTTGGCATTACATAGTGAGCTAAGTTCATCGTCGCCTCCGCTTAATAAAAAATATATTTCGTTATATCTTTCATATCATATTGCACTGCACGAAGTAGTCCTAGCGATCGAATCGATAAAAAAATAATTATCTAATTTCATGGTATCGACATCGTAAGATTTTAAATGCGCATGAACACGACGGGCGCCGAGAAATTTTGAGTATTATATTTCGTTAATTTAAAAAAATACTACACCTCGATATTCGAGAACTAATCTACTCAGTCGATCGAATGGAGCAAAATAATAAGTAGCCTCTCGGGCGCGACGCCGGCGGCGCCGGGCCGATGTAAAATTAACATAATAGCATCCGTTACGAGCACCAACGTCGATCAGCACGGGGACCGACCCATGCACGATGTCCGGGGTAGGAATCGTATTCATAGGTTCATATCGGAGGCGATACGTGCTTCAATTCCGGTGCGATATCTAGCGTCTGTGTCCATCACTAGCGGCTCGTCGACACCTCACTACTAGCGTCGCCCTTCCGCTGCTCCGGGACTATCCGTCGTCGGATGCGATGCGGAGTTAGGCGCGGGGACTCAGACGTGCGACTCCAGCGGCGGGCGCGGCGGCGGCACGAGCGGCGCGGGCCAGGGGCAGGCGGACAAGTCGGGCGAGGACGTGCGCGTGTGGCGCGCCGCCCAGCCGTCCTTGTCGAAGTCCTTGGTGCCGCCCACCGTGTGCCGCCGCTTGATGCCACGCTCCGGCATGCCGTTCTTGCGCTTGAGCTTCGTGGACCGCCAGGCGCCGACGGCGGTGCGTCGCACGCCCCACTCGCCCGCTGCCTTGCGCTCCTTGACCGGCGATTCGGAGCGCTGCGGGCGCTCGACTCGGCAGTTCAGCGACTCGGAGCGGAGCACGCGCGGCCGGGGCGGCGAGGCGGGGCGCTCGGGCTCTGCGGGGGCGGTAGGGCGGGGCTCGGGCGGCGCGCGGTACGAGTAGGGCCGCTCCAGCTTGTCGTTGTCGGGCAGCGTGCCACCGCTGGTGTGAGAACGCGTGTCTACGTCCTTGTCGTCGTCCGGCCCTGCGTCGCCGGGCGCGGCGCAGTTCTCCTTCTCGGAGTCGTCGGTGTCGGGGGCGGGGCGCGGCCAGGCGTCGTCGCTGCTGCTGGAGGAGTGTCGCTGGTCGCGCGCCAGCCAGGCCGCCTTCAGCTCGTGCGCGCGCGCACCGGCGGTACGGGGTGAGTCGCCTGGGGTGTCACGGGGGGAGGAGCCGGCGCGGGCGGGGGGTGGTGAGTCCCCGGCAGGCGTGCTATCACCGGACTTGTCGTCGTCGTCGTCTTCCTGGCCCTCGTCGGCGTACGGGATGCTGCCGTCGTCGAGCGGCGACGAGTTGTTGAGAGTTCGAAGTTTCTGATCGAACTTTCTCGTGAGAGACGATACCAGATCACCGGTCCCTGTAAACACGTAGATATATTATTATGCGGGCCGCGTGTTTTGCGCAAATCGAAAGCGGTATTAAGTTGGGGTGCTACGATAAGATTACGATAAAACATGATCTGTCGAGGTCGCGATGCGATGGACGATGATGCGTTTCGGTCGCCGGGAGTTAGAGCGGCCGAGGCCGAGCCGGCGAGCGTTTGTTAGTTTATTACGATGAGATTCATTCCGCGTATGATGTTCAAACGTGATGACGAGTTCAGAAAAGCAACAAAAAAGTTTAATCGGTGAGCGGGAACACGACGCTTGGAAACGCACACAGATATGCCACACGCACGCTCACATTCCTATACCTGTGAATGTGGGCTAGGAAATGGTTTGCTGTATCTACTCTCTGGGGTCAGTACCGCACACCTAATGGAGAAAATAGTTGACATCTTTATATAGATGGTCGCTTATAGTGAATACCTTAAGTAACATAGAGCGTGGAGCAACTGTGTATAGTAAGCTGGTGCTGAGCGATTTATAAAATATCTTACCGTCTATAGAGAAGCTGTTTAGCGTGTGTGTGTGCGACGATATCTCCTGCCGATTACGACTGACGACCGACACAGACTCCATTTCGATTCTGAAAAGAGAACGTTTTATTGCAATTATACTATTATAACTATATATGTTTTACATTAAATAAAGTTTATTGAATTCAAACAATTTGTGAACGCATTGACCACGCACTTGGCGTATACGTGTACGTACTTATGTGCGGGTTGCGGTGCGGGCGACAGCGGTGAGCGGGGCGGGGAGGAGGGTGGCGACCGCGACTTTTCCTCCCACTTCTTGTCGCCCTTTCGCGGTTTCCGTTGTATCTTGCGGTTCGCCGCCGATATTATCGACGACACGATATCGCGCGTCGTCACGTCCTTGTCTGTGGAAACGTTTGATCGTTAGTGGATTTAAATTCAAGAAAATATGCGTTATAATTTGAGACCACAAAGATCATATCAAATAAAAAAAAATAACCTTATTTAAAGGAAACGAAAAAAAACTTTTTTAATTAAAACCCATAAGGCTTACTTTCAATTTTCTTGACATTGTGTATGAGAAGGTCTCGGGAGGGTGTGGGCGCGGCGGAGAGTTCCTCTCCCGCGGTGGGCGGGTCCACGGGCGGCTCGCCTCCCTCCTCCTCGAAGTACCACTCGTACTGAAAGTGAAATTTATTATGATGCAAACTGTTGATGTTTAGGAGGCTGAGGTAACGTGGTAGAAATGCTTAGGTGTTAACTGTTGACCAAACGGGCGCAAGCCAAGCAATGTGTGCAAACATTTGCACACATTGCTTGGTTTATGAAATAACGCAGACGGATGTTTAATAGATATTGAACATTGCCCGTTTGTCATCAACCAGCTGATATTGTCTAATCGTTACTATAATAGATTAACAAAAAAAAAGAAATATAGTACTAAGAAATAGATCTTCCTAATTTTATTTCTAGCCAAGTATATTTATTAAAATTTATTGACAACATAATGCGTTAGGAGTAGCATATTATGATTGTCTGCGTGCATAACGCTCAGAAGATCTGACGCTAGCATCTAAAAGTTATTTTTTATGCCAAGTAATATATAACTTACGTGATTTAGGAAGGACTCTATAATCCTGCACTGACTAGACATGTCATTGACCATAGTGAGCATGTCGTCGCCGGCAGCACGGACTAACGTCGGGCCGAACACGATGGCGAGGTTGCGGGCCGCCATCTTGTTGACGGCCGAGTGCTCGATGACGCGCCGCAAATGGCGTACGAGGTACTTGAGCGTCTCGAAGTGTGCGGGCGGGAGTGCGTGCACGAGTCGCCGCAACTCGCGCGCGCGGTCCGCAGATCGATCCGCAGCTGGAATTTTATTTCAATTTCATAAACGTGTAAAACATAGATATAAAAAGAAAAAAATAGAACAGAATAATATTATAGCCTATACAACATTTATCAGAAAGTGATTTAACAGGCTCTTAGAGTCAAAATGTTTTTTGAAAAACTTGAACGTCTTAAAATAAGCTACTTTTGATAGAAAGTCGGTCATGAAGTACGTCACATACTGACCCACCTCTACATTATGTTTCTTCCATTCCAACAAAATTTTCGCATCGACTTAGAGTTTTCCTCCACAAAATTTCCTCAAAAAAACTTACTAGACACACATTTAAACAAAACTCACCTATAAAAGCGGGGTACATATGCGCGGTCAGTAGAGGATCCGGCAGTCGGCGGAGGTAGGCCTTGAGCAGGGACGATGCCACGTGAACGTCCGCCCAGCGTGCATCCCCGCCTCCCGCCTCCCCGCGGCACAGCGCCCCCGCCAGGGCCGCCACGTTCGCGGCGTTTCCCGGCACTCGGTACACGCCAACCGTGCCCAGACCGTACGCCTAGAAAACAGTTACAAGTTGAGATTTTTCTTTACTCTTTAATGCTGAACTAAATAATAATACTACCCCCCTTATAAAAATATTTAAACAGTGTTTTACTAATCAAGATTCGCAGTCCTTTTCTGGAATATTGAAAACGTCACACGACAGAAAGGAACAGCCAACCTTGATTAGTTATAATTACTCAGTTTTTATGTAAACCTTCTAAATGTGACTTATCTGTTAGTGTTCTGAAACTTTTTGAGGTAAAAGTTGTGGATAGCCGAATTTCAATTAAGTTCTTTGAATACTTTATTATTAACATCCACAAGTTCCCATAATCATGCATTATTCGTACTAACCTCGACAGCGGAGGCGGGCAAGGTGATGGCCTGTGGCACGAGCGGGTGTGCGGGGTCCGCGGGGCAGGCCTCTAGCGGCGCCCCCAGCCAGCCCGTGGTCGGAGGGGCTGGGGCGGTGCCGCCCATCCGCCGCAGCTGCTTCGCCATACGCCCCTTCCACGTCTTGTTCTTGGGCGACGACGGCAAAGTGGGCGTCGGTGGGCCTGGAACCGAGATGATGATGTCAAACCGTGCTGATGTACTATTTTGTGTATATGATTTGAAGGCAAACGAGCAGACAAGTCCCTGATGAAAATGCTGAGCTGGCGGCGCCTATGGGCAGTTGCATTTAGAAGTGTTACAAGTCATGTGCCAGCCTTTCATAAGGGAACAAGCTAAGGGAATAGGGTAAGAATAAAAATAAGAACATTGTATAGTATCAGGAAAGTCAAGATTTCATCTACCTGTGGGTGATCTATTCCTGCCGATCTTTTTCCCGCGCTGCGGCGGCAGCGGGGAGGCGGTCTCGCTCACGGGCGGAGCGGTGACCGTGGCGGGTGCGGACGCGGGCGCAGGCGGTAGCGCGGGTGCAGTATCCGCGGGCGGGGGTTCGGCTGAGTGCCGCCGCAGCGCCGCCAGCCATCGCTGTGTGTCTGCCGCTCCATCAGCCTACAAAGGATAAAGTTTTGTATATTTGTAGTCGAAAAAATAAAGAAAAATACTGATTTAAGAATAAGAGGCAAATCTGATTTATGACAAAATTTTAGCAGGTACATACCTGAAGCAGTAGCTCAGCCCCTGCAGCGGTTGTGACTCGGACGACGTGCTTGCGTTTTGTGTAGTCGTCCGCGAGCGCCGCCAACGAGTAGCGCACGTCGAGCGCGTCGCGCCCCGCCTCAGCGCCCGCTCCCGCGCTGCCCGTGCCAGGACTCTGTAAAGATAGAGAGTGGACTGTTAGTCATAATTCATAATGTATTTAATTTATAAGTTGCTAAAATACAATATGAAGTGGACCTAGTAAGAAAGTATCTCATTAGTATGTCAAACTTTAATCGCCATAAAAACCTATAGAAACACCGAACGCAAGTTCTTTCCAATAAAATAGCACTACATATTTTAATTTCGCACGTTGATTATGTAACATTATGTATGCGTTGTATTTAAAAGTGGTCAAAACAAAAGCTCGAAAATATCTCCAGTAACCTCGGCTGCCAGATGCGTTTCATTGGGCTAATAAAAATGTCGTTGGACAGTAACTCAGTGCGTTTTACAACGAACGACAAGTTATTGAGACAACGCGCCCGACTGTACGAAAACGGTGCAATTTTTTCATTAAAAAAGTGTGCCAGATCCGTGACATGTCGAAGAAATTGTGTTTTAATATGAAAATATAGCGGGGAGTTACGGGAACTCGGACGAATGAGTGTTTAACTTACTTTAATGCGAAAAAAAAAACGCCAATAGTACCTTGTATGAACGAATTCAAAACTTGCTATTCAAAACATACCTACCTACTTCTGAAAGCTTTAGTTTGCTAAATATGGGTCTCGCGGCAAAAACAATGTACTCGTATGTTGCCGGAAATCGAAGTACACATCTCCATTCTTTATACCAAATTTGATCATGTTTAATCGGTTATGTGGCTTAGGCGTAGAGACTTTCGCCGACATAATATAGGCTTTCGCAATTATAATAATTATTGCTTAAATGATGACGGATTTCTCGAAAGACAAAAAATGTTAAATAAACTTTACTCCAAAAATATTATATCAATAAATCAAGTTTCTCTATTTTGGTTGGTAGTTGTAGTAGGACTAATCACAAATCCGAAGACTGTATTAAATATTCGTTTTGCAGATGACACACGAGGAAAACTGTACATAATTACCACATTGTCTGGGATACATTCCGTGGACTGTGGTTCTAACCACTAGGTAGTCCGTAGTACATTTAAAAATAGAATTATTAATAATACCAAATTTTTAGAATTAACACAATCTTCATATAGGTACAAAAATAAACATTAAATGCGGTTTGGTTTCAGCCATTACAGGAAGCGGTGTTGGTCTATCTATGTTATGAGTTGTCTAACAGTTAGCAGTATGTTTAGTTTTATTATAATCATAAAGTTGACTTTCTCGGTGCACTTATTTAGAAAGTGGTACATAAATAACAAGACAAAGGTCTCTTGACATATAGACGTATGTAATTAGGTTGTCTCTGTTATTGTGGGACGTCGCATACACAGATATCGTCAACCTTTGTAGAAGACATCGTATAATAGCAGATGTGGTCAACCATTTTGTGAATGTGCACTTTTCAGTCGTATATACAAGGTGTGACTAAAAAGTTATAATGTGCTGTAGGATATAGTATAGTGTTTCTTATATAGAATCAGCTGTGAAAATAGCAACGCTGAAATAACAAATCTGTGATTACAACAGTTAGAAAAAAGTTACTTTCATGCACACTCTGTATTTTGTATGTCACTGGCCAAAGCCACAGATAGTGTAGTTACAAAGTTTAAGTTAAAGAGGGCTCAGTCCCCCCCCCCTTTTTATACGCCTATGCTCTAAAGTACATAATATTATCATTTTGTTTTGTTACAGTAGATAGATGCAACAACATAAAGAATGTACTGTACGGTAATAACTAATATGCAAGCTACTTCAAGCGTTAATGGAAGAAAATTAACAAAACTACGCTAGTGACATTGTACGAGGTGACATGTGACGTTGTGAATGTACACTCGAACTGTTGAAGCCTTAGTCTAATATCAAGTCTTATAAAAACTAAAATCTCTTATTAAAAGAGAAAAAAAAAACCTTTCAAAGTACTATACAGCGTAGAGATTACGCAAATATTTAGATCCGCGTGTTATCAGTAAGTCGGCGGTAGATCACGAGTGAAAGTACTAGCAATTAAAACATTCTGACGTCTCATGACTGATACACATGTACGCTCCGTGACTTAGATATAATAACGCTCACGACGGAGATACACCCCGACGAGAGATAGAGATGAGATAGAGACTATTTCTTTCAAGAAAATGTTTAGCACTACTGTCGCATTTATGAACGCGCGTTTAGGTGTTTTCTTAACTTGGAATAGTCAAATATCCGTTGAATTTCCTTTGAACTAGCTACGAGCACACTTAGCTTAGTTACATACATAAAGCTTCTAAGCGATGTCCATCTAAAGTTTAGATTCACAGAGGAAGTCATTATATAAACTTATGTCGGGTTTTCCTTCTTGACGATATAACTCCAGAACGCACGAACCGATCTCCACGGTTTTGAATTCGTTGGAAAGGTCTCAGGCTCCATGAGGTTTGTAACAAAAGAAAAACAGGAAAATTTTCGAGAGAAATGATACCACGCGGACGGAGTCGCGGGCAACAGCTAGTAGTTTAGATTCCTAACTATTGTTATAAAAACATGTAAGCTTTCTTTCCTGTAAATAGGTGTGTAGCAAACAGTTACAAGTATCCTGACTAACCCCACATACTCTGTTCTGCCAGTCGCGGTTTGTGAATCTAAACCTGTCTCAATTCCCCTAGAACATACTACATACGAAGTTTTACCAAAATCTGTCCAGTTTGCGAGAAGTTCGGTGACAAACACACGCACACAAGAATAATATAAAGATAGTAATAGGTATGAGTGTAATACAACGTTCAGTGGAGCAGCTGTTGGTGTTGGACGAAACCGAGCGCGTTGCGGTTAGCCGCTCACCGCCTGCAGATAGTATATATTATGATGATAATAGACTTTATTATATGAAACTACAGCCATTCCATACTAATATTATACATGCGAAAGTCTGTCTGTCTGTAAAACTTTGACAACTGAAGCACTTAACTAATTTAGATGAAATTTCATATGGAAATAAACCCGCCTTCTCCCGGGACTCATACCGGTATAAGACACAGAGTACTGATGAGCAAAAATTACCAGTTTCAGCGCGATAAAGAAATTTCTGCAACAAACACAGTCGCTCAGTTCACAGTAGATGTTTTAAAACTTTTCGCTAACATTCGGCCAGGCAGATAGATAGGCGTGAACACAGCCTAAGATCTCTGATAACAATTCTTTTTCGCTCCCCCATTCATCAAGTAAATGAAACTAATTGATCTTTCTCATAGAACATTTAGTAAGGGCACGCTCATTAGTCCGGACGCCGGAGTGCCGCAGGGCACTGCATTGTACAATGTGTCTATATTGTACACTGTATTGACTCATACATCAAACCTTGAACCCATACCATAAATAATAATGTGGAAATCTCTGTCGACGTGAACAAAGACGATTTTTGCGCAAACGAAACGAAACATCGCCGGCACTTTGTATTCACGCTGGGCTAAGTGAAGTTGCATTCGATAATTTCGCAATGTTAGAAAAAAGATATAACAAATATACGATCGAATTGAGAAAGTCTCATTTTGGAATTCAGTTAAAAATGCTTGCGATTTGGCACAACACATCGCATTTCGAATTCTAATTTCGATTTCCAAATGTCTGCATGCATCTTGAACGAAGTATACTGGCGTTCAAATCATAAATTGACTTGCAATTCGAAAGCAAGCGTTTGGTAGTAATTTCGTCAATCGAGCCGAAACGACTGAACAGATTTTTATGAAATTTGGTCACATACAGGTAAGATAGGCTGAGTTATATAATAGGCTATTTTTTATTCCAGTTAAATCGATAATGATGAATTATCTCGTTCCGCTGTATAAAATCTCAAATGTCTGGTTTTCACGTATTAAGTAGTTGACTAAATTTTAACTTAATTTTAAGTGACGTTATCTGCCAGTTGCTACTAAATGTTGTGTTTACATGCAATTAATAACTTAAAATTAAGTTTAAATTTTGTTACCTACTTATCTACTTAATACGTGTAAACCAGACATAAGATGGCGACGTTTCATTCACCACGTAGGCACGTCTCAAAATATATCACCTGACGACCCACAGGCTGTTTTTCATCACAATACGACATTAGTAACTACAGTCAACGACTTCGTGCATAAATGTTAATAAATAGGATGCAGATGAAGCCAACTTTTTAATAAGTGTGTCAAGACTTGACACTAAAAATACGTGTATAAGTGTGGCCGCGCACATTTTGGCGGGCCGCGTTTTTCATAACCCATCGTGCTCTTGATTACAAATGGAAATGCGGCCCTTTCCGCCGCAGTGTGTGCAGAGTGACCTACTGAGGCGATGAATAATAGTTAAAAATAAGAGAAATGCATTTCAAACGACCTCGATAGTGCAGCACTCTAGCGATCACGTAGAGATGGAAAAAGTTTAATTATCGATAAAATGCTTGCGCTATCGCTACTCGATATAAAGTTAGGCCCGGCGCACATAAACGACCATTTATTTCCTCGGAAAATAAATGCTCGTTTGTGTGCGCCGGTAAAAAATGAGAAAAATATTAGCGCCTATTGAAAACCAGCGTTACTGATTCGTTTTGAAATTAACATCACTAGAAGTATAATAACTGCCGACAACACTCAGAATGATTTAATTATCATTGAGAGCTAATGTAATTAAGACTTTGACATTTAGTTTCACACTTAAAGTTTGCATAAAATAAAGTTAATCATTATTTATTTTAATTAGTGATCATTAAAAATATTCCTCTTCTTTTGCTATAGAAATTAAATATACTTTTATTTCTTTCTGTCTTTCTGAATGGCTCTGATATCGCAATCCTTACTTATATCCTTACTAATATTATAAATGGGAAAGCGTGTATGTTTATTTGTTTGTTCTTTCTTCACGCTCTAACGAGAGTTAGTTGAAAGTATAGAGACGAACATAAGCTACTTTTGGTCTTGTGGAAAAGTTACGTTTTGAAAAAATTGTATCTATACCAATTTTTGATCTCCACGCGGGCGTAGCCGTAGGCAAAAGCTAGTGTATTATAAAACTACATTTCGTGCTGACTTCCACGACCGAGTACGTGATATTAAAGCCATACACATACTATGATTAATGAGAAACAACATCTTTCTTGTGCACATGTTTATAATTTCCACGCTCAAAGCTTGTTAGCGACCGCTAAGTGGATTTAATGTTTCTGCTCTTGCTACTAGACAGAAAGGAGATATTTTAAGAACATTTTATTTCAATGTGTATGTTGAACCAGGTATATATCCTTTATGTTGCCAATTTATACACAATACAATAGTAAGCATGGTTTAATATTCAACATATTATTATATATGTACTATAATAAAAACATGCCAGTGCATGTTAGTGCGCGTCGAGCCTAATGTTTCATGTTAAGATACCATCAAAGTCCTTGGCATTTCGTCTAAGTGAGAACAGTCATGCTTTCGATACACTCGAATATTGCCCGACAACACTATATAATACATTTATATTAAATGAGAAAATGTAAACTTTTAAGCGCCCTCATCTGATGTTCGTGTAGAACATAATTATAATCATAATTTTTGTGATATGGACTTACTTAGACTTTAAGAAAGGGAGACGGATGTAGGTTTTAACGCGGAAAACCGTGTGGCTCCCATGTATTTAATAATACCAAAAGTCTAAGCACGAAAGTATTCGTGTACACCTTTTTAACGCTATTTGGTCAAAGTTTAATATTTTATCGCAGTAAAATTTAATATGCCCGCTTGGTAGTCGGTACGAAGTCGCGAGGCTATTGGTCTATTAAAAGCGTGTGTTCTCTTGTACAGCTCTTGACCTATCACCAACGCGGTTTGTCGGTCAATGGGCTCTTCGATTCTGATGTAACTGGAAAGTGTTAACTACCAACTGATTCAGTATAATGACGTAATATTTATAGAGTTATAGATTAACGTAGGCAACCGTCCGTCAGAGAATATAAGGCATTTAACAATTGCTGAGACAGGAGATGTTTCCAATGGTTTGTCAAAAAAGGGTTTGTAGCACTTAGGACCTAAGAGAAGGTTAGTATTGTCAGACTTAAAAAAGGAGGCTTCTTCTTCGCTTTATAGTTTCCATACTGCAAGTTTTTTTCTGTCATCGATAGATACTTTTGGCACAATGCCTGAAATATAATTTAGTATTTGATAACTCTACAAATTACTTGACCGAACGTCGAATCCAAATTGACTATGTACCAAATGAGAGAAGCACGCTGGAACAATTTGCCGCATGAACCGCATAAAAATTATCATTCCGAGAGATCGCAGCCAAATGGAATAACAAATGACTAAGATCGTCGATGCTAGCTCAACATTTATATCTTAGAACTCAAACTGCAAGGTAAGAGAAATTAAGTAATATTGTCACCATAAAGTTTATAAAGTTGTATACAAAACGTGAACTGATAATAAAATTATCATTATTTATTTAGACGTTTAACTTTTGTTTAGACATTGCCCGATCTGTAAGAATAGTTATAAGAAATAATAATAAAAAAATACAATAAATAAATCAGTTAGAAAAGTGTCTTGACAAAACAAATCGGTGTATAACTAGGTAATATAGTCACATAATATCTACATTTGACTAAAAATATATACTTCTGTAAAAAATGTAAAACCTCACTTTTGGAAGTCAGTTAAACATGTATAGGGGAGAAGCATCATAAGTGAAAATGACTTTAGCATTGATGACTTTAGGAATACATTATTCCTTATTCGGAATACCGAAACGTCAGTGATTCATCTAATTGACTAACAATATGAACTTTCCAACTTGTAAGTAAAAAGCGATGTTATCGTAGTGTCGATTATTATCGGGCTGATAGCGCCGAAGATTCGAAAAGAAAGTGTTTTTTGTAGGTTAAGTTCGACAGAACAATATAGCATGCATCATTTTGAATATCATTTGTCATTAATGGCGAGTACATTCTTTTTTCGAATGGTCTCTAGATTGTAAAGTGCCAAAATATTTTCCTAAGTCTTCGTTATGTTTATAAATTTTTATAAATTCAGATTTTTTTTGCTACAAACCTCACGGAGCTTGAGACCTTTCCATTCGTTGGCAAAACCGTGGAAATCGGTTCGTTTCTGGAATTAAAACCTGACTTATTTTTATATAATAGATATATGTCACTTTATTTTAATAACAGTATGTTAAGTAACATTTTAAATTAACAAATAAAAAAACATAAACGAACACCGCACACAAAAAGGAGACCGGGTCGCCATTTTCTAGAACTTTTACGACGCAGCGCGGCGCAAAGAAAAGTAGTACAAAAAAGTTTCTACAGTAAAATCAATTAATTGTTTTAGTTAATCGAGCACACGGAACGACACGGTATCCACCTACATATTTATCAGATTTCCCCAATAATTATATAGAAAGTCTTAGAAAGAAATTTGTAATAACCCGGCGCAGTAATTGACCTAATGCATGCGCCTGCCTTAGGCGCTAATACCTGTGGGTCACTACCGATGCTTTCTACGGCTGTTAGCGCGAGGACTAGTGCCGATTTCACTATAGCTTTAATTAAAAAAAAAACATTACAAAAAGAAAACCAAAAATGGTTTTGTGACATTAATATTATCACAAGATTGTTGCACTATGGTTTAACCTGATTACGAACATAGTTATGCTATAGGGCTCATTCTGAATCTATTGACTTTGAGTAAATCAACGTAGGTAACATACATAGGCAATCTTAAAAATATAGTCCCGTTTTTTGCCGTCGGTGCGAAAAAAGTTATTACTGAAAAAAAACTCAAAAGAGATTTTGAGGTTTTAACAAACGTATATCTCCAATTTAAAACTGCGTCGTTGATTGGTTTTAAATATTTTGACGGTGTCAAATTATGCACTTATTATAGACTCGCTTTTGCTTTGGCTTTCGCTCGCGTTAAAAAGTATTTTCATACTAACTGTCATCCCCTATTTTATCCCATTGGGGTGGGAGAAGATGCTTACGTCATGTCAAATTTCAGTCCGATCCCTCCAGTTCGTTGATAGATCATTATGTCAGTAACTCAGTCAGAAGTTTTATAGATTGAGATAACCTCGGAAAACAGGCATTATTTATAGAGCGTATGTGAATTGAATTAATCTGTGATGTCCTCTGAATGAGACGTAAACATAACGTAAATTACCCGTATCCTTATTACAGGATAACCACGAGGTAAACTTAATTCTACGATAACGGCATAAGTGCACTGCAATAATAACTCCCACGCCGGTTTCGGTAACGGTGGCCAGTTACATGAGAGTAATTACTATAACTATAGAAGTGTGAGGGCAAATATCTCTTTTCCTTTACTCTGAGAGTTCCAGTCTATGTCTGAATGTGAAATACATTCGTCAATCATACCATTTACATGTTAGGCACGAAACTAAAAGTTGATATTTTACACGAAATTCCTCTATATTCTGTACCTAATAAAAAGCTACCGATCAACCCAATATAAATCAAGTTTTAAATATGTTAATTGGACGAAAAGACCGGCAGGACAACGTCCGTCGGGTCCGCTAGTTTCAGAATACAGTTGTTAATGACCTCTTCCAGTACATTCTGTAAACGTCAGTCAGGTAATCTCACCAGTACGTCGGTGTACCACAGCGTCATCGTTTGGCCGGCCTCCATGACAGCCAGCGACGCCACTCCATCAGCGCTTGGCATCGGTCACCGGTGCTATTGTTGTGCGAATCACGTGCAGACAGATCACACGACAGAATCACCAAGTCAAGTCAGACAGGTCTCACTATTTTCACAGAAATCCTCGATAATTTTTTGGTAAAAAAACTTTTGTTCATATAAGGAAACTTTTCTTCTTGAAAACTTTTTCTTTTTGAGATTAAAAAAAACAGCGTTCCTTATTTGAATATTTCGCGTTGGACGCGCAGACATCCGTCTCTCGCGCCGGGCCGAAGGACTCTGCGGCTGCGACACGGCGTGCGCGCGCGCAGAGAAAGTGCGCGCAGACGCGGCGGCGTCGACCGAATTGTCATTTTCACGGCTGAAATTAATAGTATTTTCCGGACTCATCTGGAGGCTTAGACAAAAAGTTTTCACTTACACTTATACAAAACTATTAACTATAGGTGACTTTATTAATTAGAGTCCACAACGAAAGTAGTATCAGTCGATAAAGCGTCACTGAAGCGCAAACTCTATTCAGAGGTCTACACCCTAAACTTTTCAATAGTCTTATAGATTAATTTATAATATGTTTAGATAATTTCGATTAAATAAGAAATGAAATAATATCAATCACATTCTGATCGGCGATTCTATAAAGAAGAGAACAAGTAGCCGCGTTGGCTAAGCCCCCTGGCACATTGGGGACATCGAGGCGGCACCTCTTTTTTCGGTTTTAACATATTTTCCCCGAAGCGCTCGACTTGAATTTATTTCATAGAATTCCTTTCATCTCTGAAATGATCGCTTAAGATGTTTCGATGGATTTGTCTGGACTTAAATCGTGTATGTAGGTGATTCGTCTCGTTTAATTTGTTTTTACACGTTTTAGTATTTTTGTTGCAACTAACCGTGAAAAGTAGGGCTGTACATTTTTATGGAAAACACAATGTCTTAATCGATTATAAAAATATTTTAAAATAAAACTAAACATTTTCTTCTATAAATTCAACCCGTATTGTCCGGCAAACAGCGGAAAGCTACATCGTGGCGTTTGTCATTACGGTGACAAAAAAATTAACTCCTTGCCAAATATTTCTGGGAAACGTAAAATGAATGGTGTTCAGGTGTCACGTACAATTTTACGTCATTAATTTTTTTACCTAAATTTATTGAAATAAATATTATAATTTAACAAAATATAGTTTCCTGTGGCGTAGTAGTTTGACAGTCGAGTAGCTAAATATACAGGGTGTTGAAACGTATATTCATTTCTCAGAAGCTAAAAAGCAATATTAGTATTATAGACATACGAAGTAGAAGAAGACTTACTCTGAGGCTAGCCGTAAACGCACGTATTCCGCATAAGGTTTCCGAATTCGTTTTCCGCTAATAGAAAAAAACCATGACATAAACCTAAAAATAAACTGGGGCCCGAATCACGGGCCTCGTATGTCATTTTGATAGTCCTTTCAATATAAACGGAGTTCGACGCCGAGAATCGGGTCCCGGTATGTAGAGCGTGAAGAATAAAAACCCAATGAACCATAAACGAAATCACCTGCAGATTTGCAGCAACGAGTTCCAAACGAGGTAAGGATGTTTCCGTCACTTGATAATTTTATGATTATTTGTTTGTTCCCATTAAGGCCTGTTGAGATGCGAATTAACTTCGAGAACGTTATGTAAACACGGCCACATTTACATCTGAGCGTTGTCGACGTTTATTCTTTCACGAACGTAGCAATTATTTTTTTAAGGAAGAATTTAGGACGAGCTTGTTAACGTAAAATATGTGGTATGTATGTATGTATATATGTATACATACATACATATCATGTTCACATCTTGTCTCAATATATAAAATACAAATGAAGACAAAGCGGTAGAAGCGGATAACTAAATTAGTATATATATTATATAGATTGATATTTTTGTAAAATATCAATCTATATATACTAATTTTTACTTTCGATTAAATACAATTATTTTTATAAAATCTTGTAAATTATCCATTTCATTATCTAGCTGGTGTATCTAGGCTATACATCAAATCCTCATATTTTTTAATTTCAAATATTTTTTTCTGGTCCTAAAGCGTCAATTTACCCAAAAATTCGGCAGATTTTTAAATGTTACTTATCTACTTCTTCTAGTCCACTTATGTCTTCACTTCACTGCCTGATATATTATTCTATCAACGCACATCCCAAACCACAAGTCAGATCTGGCGTAGGTATCCGCCAAGAAAGCATTTTGATGTCTTCCACCTCCAAAGGGATAAAATAGGCGATAAAAGTTTGAATAAAAATACTTGTTAACGCGACCAAAGTTGCAGGTAAAAACTAGTAAGGAATAAAGCTGCAAACCGCAAACAAACAAGTCATGTGTAAATCGACACGTCATGTTGCATTGAGTGTGATCGTGTCGTGTGTAAACTTTGTGAATGGGTTTGATTATTGCATGATAAGCCTCGTAAACTGACCTACGCTAATTTATTGTCAGACTTTTTCTTTGAAATGTTAACCCACTAGAAAAAAACAGTCACGGGCTACGGTAGGTAAAACTTGGCAATTAGGTAAAAAGATGGTACAGCAATTAGATATTTTAAATATCGAAATGTCTCCTACAGAGGTACACTACCAATTACTTTTCGGTATAGGAAAAACCTCTATAGGTTTATAACAAAAGCACGGTAGAACCATCACAATGTTATGATGTCTTAATACTTTCGCTGTTGCCTTACACGACTTTTCATTTGGAGAAAATGCGCCAAGAGTTTAGGAGAAAGCTGCAACTAGATGTACCCGTGAAAGATGATGGACCATAGACAAATGATTAATGACGGGACCGACGTCAGTCTGACGCGGCGTCGTTTCCGCATGTCCGCACTTCCGTTACGCAACACAAGATTGCTGTTGTAATGTTGGGACGAGATGAGGCGATTGTCGCGCCACCAGCGAGCATAGCCACCGAGAAGTACGGTTTCAGCTGGTCGAAATGATGGGAGATCGACAAAAAAAGTCCGTTAGTTTATCCCGAAAATCTGTTAACTTTTCTAAACCTTTGTTTTTTACGATACTAATGCCAGCAGGACCCTACTAATCCTTTTAATCTGTTAAATGCACGAATATTTGTTATTGATCGCAAATAATTTCAAACATGATTTTTGAAATTTACTTAGGCCGAAGTGCCTTAAAAAGTAGTTTTAGCGCGTTCGTACCCGCGCGTTTATCGCATCATCTCGGCACTAATGTCTGCGTGACTAACCCTCACATAAACAATGAAAGCTTGACTCGAATATAATGACTCAACGCTCACTGTTACTTTTCTCAACGCTCCTTAAACGTACTTTAAAGACGCACTCAGGACGACATTTGCGGAGATTGTTTTTTAATCGAATCGGAATATTATTTAGCAATGTTTTGCGTAATATTATATTCGGCTAAATCCTACTCTACCTCAATATAAGGCTCCTAACGTAATGTAGAGCGGAGAGTCGTGAGATGAAAAGGCATAGAAAGTAAAAGTTGTTAAAGAAAGAATGCAGAACTTTTACATCAAGCGATGTAGCTAAAGCTCCATCAGATGCGCAATGCATTTTATCTATATTAAAAGCTTTGTGGAAAATTATTATGTCTTCATTAAGTGCTCAAGAATGAATCTGAAGCTGGGGTAGAACCAGCAAGGTGTATCTTGCCTGTTTTCTTAAAAGATGCATAAAAGAAAATGCATGAAACGGAGAAGAACTGTTGCGATCTCTGTACTTTTCTTTCATAAAAAGAATAAGAGAGAAAACTATATTTCAAAACAAAACATTACCTCCGGTTCATTTCTTGGAAATCGTTCTTTTTGCGAATACCATGACACAGTTAAGTCATAGATTTGTATTCTCGATTCGGCTTTCAACATTGAGTAATAAGTTACCTACACATCGGGCGTTAAAGAGATGAACAAACACAGAACTGGGTCGAACCCCGAATTACGAGGGATTTGTACTTGTTTACTTAAATACCTAGCTTATAAACCGTGTAACTGTGTTACAAAGTTTATAAACAGGTATATATGCTATAAAGTTATGAATACTGATGTAATTTTTTTAAAAAGAAAATACTATAATTTTTTCATATTTAAAAACAGGACTATCCATGCTTCCATAGTAAAATTATAAATGGTAAAGTGTGTTTGTTTGTGGATTCTTCCTTTACACCCTCATAAAAAACTTTAGTTTTAGCATAGACTTAGTTGAAATGTTTAAGAGTAATATAGGTTACTTCATCGTATTTTACGCAATTTTCAATTTCCACATGAGCGAAGCCACGGGCAAAAGTTAATATTATATGTTCATTGAAAAGTATTTAACGTTAAATACAACAGATACACTACACGTAAGTTTTGTAGTCATTTAGAAATTACGGACATAAACTAAAAGCTCTTTTAATCGTTTCTTAATCATTACTTATTGCACTAGCTAAAAGAAAGCGACGAATCGGATTTCGCATATTAACTAATACATTGTTATCACTTTTATGAATAACAAAGTCAGAACACTGAACAAACAAAATGAGCTAATCTCGCCCGCCTTACGTCAGGTGAACACCGCGCGCGTCATCTCGCTAGGGCTGACAACTTTACGATTTTTTCTAAACTTCCTAAATAGTGAAAAGAGTATGGTTCCATGGTGAAAACTAGCACTATTAGTTGTGTTATAAGATTTTATAATATATAACCTGTCTCTCGTCTGTGTTCAAGTGCGTATTTGCGTACTGTACTTAAGTGCAATTGTTTTAAGTACGAACAATTTATTATTATATAAGGTTTATTAAACTACCAACGCTTGTTTCAAAAATCATATTTTTTTCACGTATAGAAGCTAGCAAAAGTAAAGCAACAGCAACTTATCTCCCATCTGGCAACCCTACATTACACATATAGGTCACTAATATTAGTCAGTTTACTACACAGACGCGGACTATACACAAGACATCGCAATACATAGGTGTTAATCTCGTGATGGATAACGATTATTAACCTATATACGAGACCTATATTAAAGGTTTTACGCATGTTAATCATCATTATTGTATGATTTTATTTATGTAAAAGATTTATATATTGGCGGAGGATACTGCGTAAAAGTCACTGGCAATACCGTGTTCTCTACGTACAGTACAACACTGCTAAACTACTTTTAATTATTTACCTTAAGTTTAATTTAGTAACCTTTCTGCAAAATGTAATAAAATTATAAGTATCGTTATATAAACAATAAATTATAATATAACGTAACCTCGGGGCTCATAGTAAAAACAGGCGTTATCAAACTTGGCCATCAAACAATATAATATAGTGTTAAAGTTTTGCCGAGATTATTTGGGTCACAAGTTTTTAGGTAACAAGACATTTGTGCGGTATACATTTGTGAATAGCGATGTCTTTGATGTGGGTTTACAAAGGTACAGAATATTTTATCAATATTTATGGCTGTAATAAGCGAAAGAATGGTGATTTATTCGACACCTGATTTCACTGAAATTGAGGTGCTCTACCACGAATTGAGGTTGAAAAAAAGAAGAAAATTGATAAATTAGGTTACATTTTCATAAAGTGTTGTAAATAGCAAAATTTATATGGCTTAGTTTAGTACATATAAGAGCTAATAAAAAAAAGGTTCTAGTTCTACATACCATACTATAATTAAAGTCGGATTATAATAAATATTGGCATCGAATCTCATACAAATTTTGACATTTTATATGAAGTCTCGTACCAAGTTACGGCGATTCAAACTTAGTAATGATCATTAGACGTACCATACTAAATAATAGTTTTAGAATATTAAAGCGTGCAGACCATCAACACAAATCATTTTAGCGCATTATCACCAAATATAGTCTTCATGAAATTAAGTTCGGTAACTTCCATTTAACGTCAAAATTCGCGTGTAATTCGTCATTTCTTGGTCTCATCATATTAGTATATAGTCACACAAAAATTTTATATAAATTTTTAATTAAACCTTATGGAGAAAAATCTTAAAGTGTGCATCAACACAACACAAACATTATTAAAAACCAAATTATTTTAAATTGTAAGGCTATGATTTCGTATTTATTTCCTTCTTCCAAGTGTTATTACAAATCTGAAAGATTATAAGTATAGAGAGATGGATGTAGAGATCTTTGTTACTGATCCGTGTATTTTTATAAATTTGAATATATAGAACAAAGGCCTCTTTTTAGTCTAGTAAATTATGAATTTATTTTGGTCTATAAACTGTGGTGTGGCGTGGTAACATCGCGAGGCATAGCTAGTGAGTCTATAATTTAGCGAGGATGCAATCCAACGCCGTATGATTCATGCACTTTCGACAGCAAATGTGCAATTAGTAGAAAGTTATCGGCACCCATGTCTATGACTGTAGCTCTATCGCGGAAGTCTGTGCCACGTGTACGACAGAGATGAGCGAACTAATACGTACGAAAGTTTGCGTACGCAAGTACGCAATGTAATGCGTGCTCGCCGCAAATGCGTACGCGGCTTACGAATTTCTATAAATATGTAATACCGAGGATACAATAAAATTTTGATGAATGTCAATTGACAGATACAGGACAGGCATGAAAATGTATTTCTATTTTCGACTCGTGAATTTAGAGACTCCCGAGTTTCTAAATACGGAAATTAGACACTCGAAGGTATATATATATAGGATATGGTAATTAGAAATTATGATGAACACAACATACATTTTATACTTTTTTATGAACTAGATTTTTTTAGATCAGCTAATTTTATTAGGGGTACTGCCCCTAAACAAGTGGCAAGCGGTCATCGTTTACGATAATCGCTTGCCACTTGTCTAAGGAGGCTGATATGTTATGCAGTTGTGCACTATCATATTTAATATGGTCTCATTCTTAGCCATTCCAGTATGTACAATATGTGTATGCAATTCGTATGTAATAACTAATAGTGTCGGTCGTTCACCCCGGCAGCGGATGGGCCGCAGCGTGCGTATGCGCATAGACACCCGATCGTGGGATCATCAAAACTATGAATAGATAGTTTCCTCGAACATTATTTACATACAATATGTTCGCTTATTGAAAGGCTAAATCATACACGCCGATATCTGGGCCGTATCTATCAATTATAAATAGCGATTGCACTTTGTAGGGATTCCATTGTGCTCTTATGTTTGTTTACAGAATTTTAAACATTCAGTTTGTGTGCTAGAGAACAGTCTGTTATGCCGAGTCGAGTGTACGTAGCAAATATTTTACCAGTGTTAGTGATTTTCGGCTCCCATAAAGGAGTCACTATATTCGTTGTATATTTGTTACGGCAATTTTAGAGTGAATAAATCTTAATATTCATAATGCGTTTGTTACTGAAATCCTCTCAAGCGGCTGGGCCGAATTAGATGTATTTAAGGTATTCAAGGGAACTGGAGAATGGTTACGATTTACAAACCGGGACCGACAGGACCGTTGTCCGAAGGGTCTGACGGGTCCGTTAGTAAAATAGAAAAAAAGCAGCCGCTTTATACCACTTGATAGCCCGACCGTCGCATACGAAATTGATATCCCAGCCGAATGACAATATTACCCAAGTATGTATGGACACCATAGACACACCATCCGGATAGTTCAGTTCAGACACAAGAAGTTAGTCGATCAACGCGTTTCCGTAAAGAGTCATCGACATGCGCCGGCACTGTTCGCAGAAGCCAGACACTCGGTCTGCAGTTCGCCTGCCTCAACATGTGCTACTGCGCAGGGTTGTCTAATATCACAAATTGTTAAAACTCAATATTTTTTAATTCGCTTAAGATTCTAGATTGCGAAAGCGACAATTCAGTTCGGTCGCCGCATTCTCGCAAAAATTGCTTGCCTTTGGAGTTTGAAATGAGAAAAAATACTTTTTTTCTAGGATAAACTAAACCTACCGAAGCTGTACATTCAGTTTCACAAAAAACTTTACCATTGGGGATGTAACCTAATTAAAGAAGCTAATTAAGGTTAAAGTTATAGGAAGTAGTTAGGGTCTTTTATGTATAAACGACTTGTTTTTGCTTTGTAGGTCCTAATACTACAACCTCCATCAATAAAACCTCTTGAGAAGCAAAGATTGAAACACGTAATGGCAAAATATTAATACACAAGGCATATAGTAACGACAACCCTAGTTTATTGTAAACAGGGATGGATTCGCTCATTTCATTAGATAAGGCTAAAAGGCGATATTGTTAGACACTCGTGCGCTTCTGTGTGTTATTTTACATATTGTGTACTACTCTATATATCAAGTATACTATCTCTCGTAACACTTTTTTATGTTGTGGTACGGTACCCGACAATCCTGCATCGCGCTATCGAAGTTCCAGCGAACGGTGAACATATACAGAACGGCTGAAATGACGTCAACGGGGCTTCGGCTCTGGCCGAGCATGCTATCTCGCTCCTCCGGAAGATCTTCCTTTGCGGTGCCTAGCCATCGCAATATTGATACCTCTGAATGTCTTCTGTTAACACTCTATACTGTATTCCTCTCTCTGTAGTACTACATGTAGTGTAACCCGTCTGCTCGCTTGCCCCCTAAATATCATAAAAAAATACTATATACTTTACAGTACGAATACCGTCTCTATACTGCAGCGCATCGGGCATGTTTGCCGACGCCAGAGTTCCTGATTACTTCGCTATCGTTAGGTCACGAGTTGCGG
>JAOTAV010000027.1:345344-368538 GCA_026546445.1 Cyclargus thomasi | reverse complement strand
GGTGACTAAATTTCCGAGAAACGAGCTACTCATCCCCACCTTCCGCGCCCCGCTCGCTCATGTCGTTCGAACGCAAACGCAATTTCAAATTCGTACTTATTTCTGGCCCACCCTGTAGTATACACATTTTTAAGATTTTTATTATAAAATACACATTTAATACACAACCAATACCCAGGAAGATTAAAAATCTTTTGCTCCATCGGCGGGATTCGAACGCGCGAATTCCGGTTTGGGTTACCAACTGAGCTACAGAGGTCGTCAAGTAAAAAGTGTGGACACTGACGATCAAAAGTGCTTAAGTTATCTTTTTTTTCACGTCCGCTACGCCAAAAGTGTTGATTCCACGTCCGTTAGTTCTCCAGATGGCCATGCCCCAGGTGTTGGGGAGCGCCGGAAGCGTTAGATTTGGCCGATAAGGTCCGCTATGGAATTATAATTGCCGAATCTATTGCACGCGTCGATGAACATACGGACGGACATAAAATTCTATTAGGATATCTCGTATTACGACTTAGTAGTTTAAATTAGGGATTCCATAAATATATTAATACTTTATAAATTTATAATATATAATTGTACTCAATTTTATATTAGATACATCTTTGTTTAGGTAAATAAAAAACAAAAAACGCGTCCTCCGTACCTAGCTTTTATGTGCAAGTTCCCTTCAGCCAATCCTATTTATATTCAAATGAAGACACATTTTACTAAAATTTATAGTCTTAATTAGAGGTAAATAACCACTTATGACTATGTCTCGATGTGAACTGAACCTAAGCTAGTCACGGTTGACTGCGCCATAAGAAATAACACGATTCTAACGGTCTTTATCGTAAGGCACAGACGTAAAGAATTAGACAGTTCAAGTAATTAGAAGGTTATTTGTATTCAAGTAATATTATACATAAATTATACATTAATATTGCCCACTCGTTTCGTTGGCCGTCGCCCTTCAGTTATAGAATTCTGAATTCTTAGCGTTTTCGGAGTGCCAATTTTTAAGAATAAAAAAAATTGAATTTATTTCATTTCTAAATTAAAATCCGACCTTCTCAGAATCTCCATGTGGAAGTAGTGTGGCTAGAAAAAAACCGGTGTAAGAAACTCGGAGACAAGAATGAATATTACATATGAACTTCCATATCCCTTGAAAGGCTTTAAGAACTGCCCAACCACGTCTGCGTGGGCCAATTTATATGAAAGTGTTATAAATATAGGGAAAATAGACCAAATAACTATCGTTTCCATTTTCCCGTACATGAAAAAAAAAAGAAAGTCCAACAGGTTGGAGAATTTCACGCAATATTGGAAACGTCATAGAGAAAATTCTATGAAATGTTATGACGTAGCTACATCAAACAATAACAAAAAGTTCCGCAAAAAACATTAACAAATTACTTAAAAAATATTTATTAACAGTCGGCACTACGCAGTATATCAACGGCGGAAAAAAACAAACAATATAATTAGCTCTATATTGATTGTTTACTAAAAAAGGTGCGCCGCAAATCGCGATCTGAATGTAATTGTGGGTTAATACTGATATTATTGTCATGTGATACAGTGACTGGATATTCTAAAGTTTAACACTCGTTTTGCTTATAAATGATTTGGCCAATAATCGAGTTCATATCAGTTTTAAAGAAAATAAAATTTTAATTAAAAAAAAATACATGACAACGAATTCCAAAAATGCGACACGTACGGCCCGTGTAGCACGTACGTTGCTGACTAATGTGCATCACCTTTATGAGTAATTCCACAGAATAAATAATGGTATTAGTATAGAAGACACACTCCAAAAATCTGCTAAAGTTAATATCAATAATGCTACGTTACTATTAAGTTCAAAATACGACCGCGCCACGCTGAAAGCCTACAATTATGATGTTGACAACTGCGCTAGAGTGCGCTCTCTTTCTTACGCATAAGTCGTTCCTTCTTTGACGATATTAGAATTGTTACTTGTTTAAAAATAATATTATGATTTTTATATTTAATTACTTCCTCTTTTTAATGATCAAAATCAGCATAAGAAGCCTAAAATAAGTGTGAAGGTTTAATTATAGTAGATTCGCGAGCAGTTATAATAAGTTCGCATGTAATTATTACTTGTACAAATAATATCGACTATAGTACAGGAGTTGGTCATGAAACTTTTACTTAAACATATTATTTTATCTATATTTCTTTGTAGTGTGTGTGTGTCTTTATGTAATTTGCGTGCACATGTAAAAAATAAAAAACTTGACTTGCAAGGTCGAACTTGGTTTTGATGTCCTATCACATGCGTTACAATAGAATTGGCCGGCAGAGTTATATGTATAGGTGCAGGAAGGCTTAAGTCTCGCCTTCCGAATTCAGCGTTATGCTTCCAATATGTGGAGATCTTCTCAAACTTCCTGACCTTACAATAGATTATAGTTCGCCAAGATGACCTACTAGAATGCCTCTTCTATGCCTTGCAATGTATAATGGGGGAAATCGAAAGAGAACAGTTGACGGACCTACGTCATTTGGTCGAAATATTTCAATTACATGTTTCTCGTGATCTGTTGGCTAAGTTTAACACAACCCGTCCAAATTACTTAGATCTACGATCCGTATCTGTTTCAGCTTCACTGATTGTACGTGTAAAAGCACCTAACTGCTAACTGACCGAATTTATGATTAGAAGAATTCGGACGCCCGCTGGAATGCACTCAGCTCATATGTTTTGTTGTGGAGACCGCTTTATATCAGAAATTTCTGATAAGCATGCGTATTCGGAGAGCATTCGAATTTTTCTAAACAGAAATGTTTAGAATGTGCGGCTGGGCTCAAAGTGTTTACTCTTCTTTCAACGAAGACTACACTCGCGATCCTTAAGAGCTAGTAATTAGGAGTAAGGAGTTAAGAGTGACTGACCTGCGTGGGATGGTGCCTGTAGAGATACAGCTTGGTCCCGTGCAGCACCGCCCACACCGCCTTCCACGACCGGTCGCTCGCGCGCTGTATACACAGAGGATCAGTATTTAGTATAATTCCGTATCGTTTTTTTATATATGGTAACAGGTTAACTGTCATGAGTTTCCTTTTTCAGTTTTAATATTTTTTAAATATCTTTGCCTTGAGATAGGAAAGTGCCTTTCTGCGGTATAAAAAATCGTAATGCAGTGTTTGTAACGAAACTTGTCATATTTTAAAGGGCCTATTTCACCGTTTCTTGATGAGTGCTGTTTGACAGATTCTCCATTTTTTATCTGGCAGATAAGTCGTGGATAGCATTATCAAAAAATGGTGCAACAGACTCAATTAGTTTGAGCGTTACCTTCCCGTTGCTGACGACCATCTTGACCTGGACGTGTCCGCACACGTCGCCCTCCGCCGTACCCTCCGCGCTCTCTGACACTTCCTGACTCTTCTTGTCACTGTCACACAAACACAACCATTAGACATACCTTTTGTACCAACACCTGCAGTGGCCTCTAGAAGGGCCATGTTTTAGAGATATTTTTTGCTGTACTGTTTAAAGACATGACATTAAAGACATTTATAGTAATAAAATCTTTTTAATCGTCTCCTCCATAGCTAATGCAATAAGAGGTTAAGAGTTTTAATCCCCAAAATTAGGGCACATGTCTCTAACTTTTTATTTAATGGTATCTAATAAATTGCTCAGGCAGAATGGATTCAAGCTGTACTGCTGCTCTTGCTATGTACAGGATGTAACATAAGTAAGTGATAGAACTTTAAGAGTGGTATATGTCCCGGATATAGAGTTTACTGTGAAAGTAGCAGCACCGAAAGCGAAAATATTTTTTTTGTGACTTGTGTGGGCAAACTCATGACGCTCTGTCGCTTGCCCATTCGATTTTTTCGCTTTCAGCTCTGCTAATTTCACAGTGAACTCTATACCAGGGACACATGCCATCCCTAAAGTTTTATCACTTACTTATGTTACATCCTGCATATCGCGAATGATATGGACTTGTCATAACAATAGCTTAGGTAACCGGTCTACGTTAAATAAATAAGTGTTGGATTGGATTCAGTGCTGGTTTGGAATAATGAATATAGAATAATAATTCTGCCACACTGCCACTTGTCTCTGCTGGTACATCAAATATTAGGCTACAGCTATTTATTACATTGCAAAATATTACATTAAAAAATACGTAAAACATTTGACATGAATTCAAAAAACTACTGTATTTAGCAACATATAAAATATAATAACCTCGTAATCTTACCTTAATTTGTACATTATTTTTATTAATATAATACATAAATAACAAATAAACATCGAGCTTTATACATAGTTCTATATTACCTGCATGTAATTATATACAAGGTATGCAAAAATACAACGAAATATCACGGACAAACAGACATGCTAACATGATGCATGCACGTGCAGGGACGCTCTAACCACAGCTCTTTGGGGTTGAGAAGTCGAGTTATATTCGAATACGATTAATTCACAAAAAATATTGGTTGTAAAATTTCGACATTATAACAACATCATTACATTCAGCGGCATGGATGACATGAATCTTTACAAAATGAGATGACTCTTTGGAGTTACGTCTTAGGCGGGGGCTTCTTAACCTTGTCTACATCGAACTAAGGTAAGGTCTTAAAGTAGTTGGTATACATTGCACAGAATATAGATCGTAAAATATTTTCAAGAAAGAAGCATAAAACTTCTTGCTACTAGTAAACTTTAAGATAATTAACCAAAGTATATAAAATAAAAGTAAACATTTTTCCTAATTAAAAGGCTCTCAGTTCGTCTCGGACGTACGTTTCCCTGAGTCAAATATTAGTACGGACAAGCTCTCATAATGAATTTGTGAATAACCCAGTAGGGAGTATGGGGTTATACATGTAAGTTTAAGGTTAAGAAGCCCCGTTTGCACACAAAGCGTCATCGTAAGCGACGCGCGTCGTCATGCGACGTACCGCGACGGGACGCTGGCGTGCGGGTCGAATATACGCAGCAGCGGCGTTATGTCCTCCGTGAAACGCGGCGGACGCCACTTGCGGTACGCGCTGTCATACATAACACGCATGTATACGGGGACAAAAGTATTTAGGTGTATACAGGACAGGGGCAAACTGTGTAGGTGTATAGAAACAGGGACAGTACTAACTATGCACGTATATACGAAATAGGGACAAATGTATGTATAGTGTTGATCATGTAAATGACAAAATCATGTAAATGTTTACAAAGCAAGGACAAAATTATGTAGGTGTATACAAAATAAGGACAAAACTATGTATTTGTGTACAAATACCGACAAAACTATGTATGTGTGTACAACACGAACAATACTATGTAGGTGTATAATAAAAAGATGGGAGGATACTATGATTGTTCTATAATGTTTATTTGGAGCATAGATAGGAACATGTACAACAATTAACACCTATCACAATATCAAAAATCACCAATTTTTGATAAAATCCTGTATTGGCATGATATAAGAGTGAGATATGCAGAGATTCAGCCACAAGATACGTGAATTGCCCTTATGCGTATAAAAACCTGGGAAAATTAATTTAAATACCGTATATATGTAATATGTATACCAGAGTAAGGAAAAACTTTCACCAGGTAAACACAGTGTCGTTAGCAATAGTCTATTCTACGACATCAGAGAGCCATTTATAACATAGATGGAGACAATACAAGTTGTTAACTAACATCGCACTAGAGGGCGCTACTGAAGTAAGTCACATATTTATATCTGCTTGAAATGTGCTTTACTAAGCGTGAGAAAGTAAACTTTGGATGCTTTTTTTGGCAAAAATACCATAGACATAGTATAACATAAAGGACCGAGTGTCTGGCTTAAACGGTCTATCGTATTTTGCCAAAAAAAAAGAAAATTTGAGTTTATCCTTGGGTTACTTTTAGAAAAATGAAACCTATAAGTTTTCATTTTTCTATAAATTTCTATAAATTCCTTACTTTACACATCACACGAAGACATAATTTTCAAAATTTAATTTCCAAGTCAAAAACAGTAAGCAGATATAAACATTGTCAGTAAATTGAATAAGTAATAAAGTTGAATAAGCGAACGAGTGATACCTTCTGAGTGAGTGATCGACTTCGGGTTCGACGTCACTGTCCAAGTGTAGTCGGTCGCCCCACGTCGCTTTCAGGTACGACACTCGTCTCATAGCTCGCTCTTCCTCTGTAAATTAAAAATATTATTAATTATGTTACACTAGCTTTTACCCCGAATGATAATAATTAATCAGACGATGGCCAGTAATCAAAATAAAATAAATCTCATAATCTACGTAACTTTACTCAGTTTACTCTATCGGTAGATCAAATTCGTTAAGCATTTTCGGCACGACTGTCAAATATTTATTAAACTCATAGTACGGTAAAATAAAAGGCTAAACGAAAACTAAACTTTTGTGTCTTCCTCTAGGCATTTTCTAGCTATTGTTATAAAAACCGGCCGAGTGCGTAAAAAAACGTCAATTGTATAAAAAGTTTTAAATTTAAAAAAAAAGTAAAAAATTATGAAAACGTAAAAATTTATAAAAAGTCATAAAATAAAAATGAATTTGTTGATGGGAATCGAACCTTGGGCTCTTAGAACTTAAGCATGCACCCTTCTTACTTCTCCACGCCGGAGGTGACGAACGCGTCGAATTTATCGTTATTATGATGTATATCTTATTATGGAACGAAAACGCTGAAGTCGGAATTTGTCAAATATATGTTAGTGGTGATCTATGGGCTGGGTTTGACAAAACGCTATCAAATTACTCAGGTCAGCAATCTGTATACTAATGAACTTCCTTGACAGAATATCTGGCAAAGATACGCACCTCCCATTTGAGCATCCTTTTTCTGTCGCCTCGTAACCAGGTCTTCGGCAAAACCTGTAGGAACAAAACTTATAAGTATCCATATACAATATATTAGTTTCAGTCGGTTAGTAGTAGGCGTTAGTAGCACTCCTAGAAGCAGATATAGCATGCCGTTAGTGGCCAGCGGTAATGTTAGGTCCACGGACCTCCCTCCCTATGTTGAAGTCACATATTGCAAACTTAATATAAGCAAACAAGAATACAAGGAAGATATACTCCATTCGCCGTGAGATGGCACAGACTCCATATAAAATGTCTTAATTTGTATAAAATTCTATACCAAGTTATTCTGAACAGACTAAAGAACAGTACAAAGTAAAAGTTATAGGTGAATGGAACGGGTGTTGATTTATCGAGGAAATGAATTCCCTTAAAGTTTAACAATGGAAATGGAAAAATATTTTTGGAAGATAGTTATTATAGAAGGGCGTAGTAAAAACCAACTGTCAATTGCAACCCCCTGATAGTGGAAATGGTTTATTTACACCACAGATTAGTAAAGTACGAAGAGATTAACAACTGCATAATAAGTTTTGTCTTTTCAATACTAGAAGCATACAGATATTATATGATATCCGCACATTTTACGGTTTTTAGTCCCCTCTCCCCTGTCACAGGTGGTCACGTTTCTGAAAACCCCCCCCTTGCTATTGTGACATTACAAAATTTGTATTTTACACCTAAAAATTAAAACCACATCATTATTTCAAATTTTGAGATTAAATTTCAAATTTGAAATGTGATGTCACAAATCTGAGGACTCCTCCACCCCTATGGCACACTTCGACGACCCCCTCTCCCCCTTTATGTGTGACGTACTTTATGGATGGCTCCGTATGCTTTTAGCAATGAAATCATTCTACTTACTATGTAGCTGTTAATTTGAACAGTATCCCCTTACTGTTGAAATATTTTACAATTGATTCACTATAATCTTTGCCTTTATCTGATAAGTGAAAAAATCCACTTGTCAAAGATGGACCAAACATTGTGTAATGTAAATTACTAATCGCGTGTTGCGAATATTGAAATGCTACTTTTAGTAATAAAAATATTGCACAATGAATATCCTGTACATTTCTTTCTCTGTCAAAGGGTTTTTTAAACTTATCAGACACAAACAAATATTATAACTTGTCTATTAAGTAAAACTAGTATTTTTAATAGTAAGAGGAATACCGTTATTATATTTGTAGTTAAAGGGTCATATTTTAGCACGGCCACACATCATAAGATCTGATCAGAAAAATTCGGAAGCTCTCCGTATACTATACTCCGTATCCGTAAGAAATTTCTAGCATGCGGTGTCAATGAAACCAGCAGGTCTAGACAGGTGGCATACGCTTCGAAATGATTCTAATTTGCGCTACATTTACGATTTCTAATGACTAGATCACGTGACTTTGTTAGATTATGTCAATCCCATACAAAACATTGGCATTTACGATAATAGCTTGCCACTTGGCCAGGGGTTCTGCAGACGGCGTTCCGGAGAGGCGTCAGAATTTTCCCGATCGCAAATTCATATTATCGTCATATTTTTGTGGTCATGCGACACCGAGACAACAGCGAGGGAGGGAGCCGGTGAGGACCTGAGTCGGCGGGCGTGGTCGGCGTGGTGGGCGTAGTGGGCGTGGCCTCGCCTGACATGGGCGGGGCCAGGCTGAGCTGCGTGGGCCGCGCGGGCCCCAGCGTCACGTGATCCATCGCCTCCATCTGTTCTCTGTTCAGCCCCATTCGTCGCTTCGCGTGACTGCCATCTTGGAGCGGAATAGTCCCATTAGCTTCGTCCACGAATAGTTTCACCCCTTTTATGTGCTTTGACGTATCGTATACGCAAGTTTACGAATTGTAATTTTTATATACTAGAAGATTAATGGCAGTAAGAGGGTAAACGTAACTACGTTACTAGATATAACGATATTATTGATATTGACTGAAAAACCAGGTATTATGTAAAGTAACGAACAAATTTTTAGTGCAATTTATGTGCGAATTCTGACTAACCCGGTCATCGAATACGAGGAAAATGAGTCATCGACGTTATTTTAAGAAACGAGATAACAATTTTTTTGTGTAAGTGAAACAGACAAGCCGAGATAGACAACAGCCAAACTCGCATACGTTCCGTGACCGGATTATACTTATAAACGACATAAAAATGTGCATTTTGCCACGCTAAGCAAAGCCACCGCACCGTATTTAAGCTTCGTGAGTAGCGGCTGCTGTGTAGAATGGAATTTTTTCATTTGTGTATCAACGCCATCTATCGGTCAATTTTAGCTTGAAGTTTCAGCTTGCGATGACTAGTGTAAGTATGACTAGTGTAAAAGTATATTAAATAGCTATCAAGCTTATTACCTGTGGCATGATGTCTTCTAACGGGCAATCCTTCGCTACCGGTACTGTTGGACCTTGTTCGCATTTGAACCTTTTCAATCTCTGAAAATATATAATTTTATATTATTATTTTTGTATTAGTATGATTAATAGATCAACCTAGTTTTGAAAATTTGTTTTATTATAACTTATAGAGTTATATATGCCATAAAATCTATTAAACCGGCCGGTTTAATATTTTTCTGATTACTCTCGTATTGAGTTTGCTTGCACTTTCCTGCCTGTCTTTGTCATTGAAAAAATGTGGCCTGTTCGATATGCCCATAGACTTTTAGACATTTTCTATTAACCTTTTAGTTAATCTAATTGATATTTTGTTACTTTAATTGTAACTCTTTTTTTCTCCCAAATAAACGAAACTTACCGGGCACATATCCTTCAGGCGGGGGGCAGTGCAAGTGTTTACTGCCGGTGATCACGAGCTGGTTGCCGGACAGACTCTGACTCCCTGACTCCTGCTCCAGGTCTGGAAATATACAACATGGTCTTGGACTAATAACGAGTGAAGAACATACATTATACATATATTATTTCTTCGACTAGTTGTTACGTTATAAGAGTTTCTAGGGTTAAATACATTTTATCTAGCTAAAATCCTCTCCGAAGCTAACTATATTATTATTTTCTTTATAAAAATATTTAAAAAGATTTTTTTTCGCAAAACTTTTAATAACTTAAACGAGCCATTTCATTTGACTGAACTCCTTCCAAACCGCTGGACCGATTTTGATAAAAGGTTTTGTAGATATTCAAGGTAATTTAATTGATTCACAAATTAGCCCGGCAGTACAACGTCTATCGGGTCCATTAGTATCACAATAATAATCTAAAAGCTATATCTCACCATGTCGCGATTGCAGCTGCACGTCTAGCGAGCGCGCGTCACGTCGCACGGCGCGCTCGAACTCTCGGCGACGTAGCGCGACGCTCGGCTCTAGGCGCGCGGCGCTGAGGCGGGCGAGCTCGCTGCGTGCCGCGTCCGTGCGTCGTTCGCCGACACCGCGCGCTTCGGCCAACTGCCGCGTGCGCGCCGTCACTAGCTGCAGCTCGCCGGGATATCTGGACAAAACAAGACGATACTGTAATTATGTTCTGTGTGCAAAACGCTTATTTTGAAAAAAAATCGCCTAATGTTTTGTATCTATTTAATATGCTTTGTTAATAAACGTAAAGCAGACTAACCTAAACTAATTCCCTATCCCTATTCCCCCATAAAGGCCGACAACGCATCTGCGACTCTTCAGATGTCACGAGCGTCCATGGGCGATGGCAGTTGCTTTCCATCAGGTAACCTGCCTGCTCGTTTGTCCCCTAAATATCATAAAAAAAGACATGTGGATCACCTATTATCCTGATTATTTGCACTGTTCTCATCTCTATACTCGTTCGCCGTCCCGTTGCTTATAGTTCCCACATTCGTGCTCTGTACGGGCGTGGTCTCTTGTATCTTGGAGAGGGTGGCCACGAACTGGCTCTTATCCTGCTTTTTACTCTTATCGGTGTTTCCATTGACTTCGCCGTACGCGCTGTAAGTTCCGCTGTCGACGCTGGTGGCGCATTCATCCTTCTTCTCTTGTGTTTGTGTCGGGGGTGGGGAAGAGGGGGGCGGGGGCCACGCGGGCTTCTGTAGTTTCTGTGGTCGGGCGTAGAACTCCTTCTGTTTGATCGGCTGGGGGGCGTCCGGTGTCAGCCAACCGGTGGGCTGGGAGGGGCGTCGCAGGAAAGCCTCCTTCTGCTCGAGACTCTTCCGTATCCGGGAGAGGATGATGGAGTCGTCGAGCTCCCGGCCCGTGAGCGTGGAGTTGGAATCGAACGAGCCGAGACTGTCCTTGCTCTCCGCGGCCGATGACGGGAGGGAGGTGTCGGATTCTCTCCTTCTGTGAATAGGTAAGGTAGTAAATGTTATTTACATCTTATGTCACATACATCGTACCCCATCTAGTCATAATCAGACAGATCTACTTGTGTGTTAAATGAATAGAGCGGTTATTTTGATCTCTTGTTTGTCTGGTACCCCAACCCCATACAACAAGTCGGTACAAGTGTGTTATGGTCACCCAAAATAGTAGCTAGCATGGAAATAGAGCCAAACGCACTTTTAGTCCTTAAACTATGGTCAATACAACTGACGCATTATTGTCTTATCTTTTTCATCATAGAGCAGCCAGATTCCTAATATTTAAACAAAATTACTAAGTTTCCTCTAAAATTACTAACTAAATGGGGTTACTTCCAAACATCCTGCCATAGCTTTGCAACTCACCCGTCATGCATCAGGTAATTGGAGCTAAGTCGCGGCTCGTAGCGCGGCGCGACAGTGGCGTACTCGGGGTCGCGCTGTGAGGGCGCGGGGTGGGGCGCGGGCAACGCGGGGGGCGGCCGTCGATATGCGTCGAACAGCCGCGACTCGTGCTCCGTCACCGCCGGCATATCTTTCTGATTCGTCTCCGGATTGTAAGCCGCCTCGCTGAAGTACTGGAGACATATACGGTCATTATTAGTCACAATAATATTTGAAAGTAGACATAGATACCATGATATTTCTACAAACATTCTATCTGTTGTCGTAGTATTGTAGGTGTAGGCGTGGTATTTCAATCAGCTTTGCTTACCACTTGTTACCACCACATATATATTTGTATATCGAACAATCTTACAGCGAGTCCATAGTCTAGTGGGTAGACCTTTTGGTTCGCACTCAAGAGGTTACTAAGCCTGTTAAAAATTCTATACTACATTCTGCACTATTTCTATTTTCTATTTAATTCTGCACTACGGTATTTGATGAGTGGTTACTTTACTCTGAAATTCTGTATAAATCATCTAAATTTGATGCAAAATGCTAGCATTTGTTTTTATGTTTACATGTTTACAGCATAAGCGCTACCCACCCTCTGCAACAAATCGTGGTCCCTCGGCACCACCGTCAGCTTTAGTACCCTGGGCTCCCTCTGCGCGAGCTGCACGACCCTGGCGTAGGGTGCGCGCGCCCTGCCACCCGCTACCGGCTCTCCGTTGACGGCCAGCACGCGGTCCCCGGCCCGGAGTCCCGCCGCCGCCGCCGGTCCCCCTGCCCGCACGGACCTCACGAAGATCGTGTCCATGGGCGCGCCCACCGCGCCCACAGCGAGGTGCCGAGCATCCTCGTACAGCTCCTGAAATGTCACACCGAAGGACTTTAGTATTTTAAGCTGATAAGACTTTTGCCTTTAATAAGGTGGTTGCCATTATTAATGTTAGAGGAGATCCATTTCTTTCTTTTCTGGTTTATTTTATAAACAAAACTATAACACCGCTCAAGCTTCTGATTCCGCATCTCATAAAACAACATAGTAAAAGTGGCATTTCCAGATCATCAGGGACATCCCGTCGTTTCAGCGAGATTATTACGGTAAACCACGGATGCCAGACATTATTGAGATTCAACTACTGATATGATCACAATTATTACGTAATGTTAAATTTACCATACACCAATTATAGTCCCGTAAAGTCTTTAGGATTATCTAAAATAACAAATGTTGTTTAAAGCTTTTGACACTTTCCAAATGTTATTCTCTTATTATAATATGAAGGCAGCTATTTTGCAAAATTCTTTGGTAACGCTGGCCTGGGTGCTAAAATTTAGAGATTCTTCATTGCAAAAAAAATACTTTTGGTTCACACTCGAGAGTGCAGGTTCAAACCCCGGTAGAGGCGTGTACCAATGAGACATTTTCCGATCTCAAGTACAAAATACGGATGCTCGTGTTTCGTTCAGTGAGTGAGTTTACCTTTCCTTATCCCCATTCCTATTCCTTATTCCTTATTCCCTCATAAAGGCTGGCAACGCACTTGCGACTCTTCAGATGTCGCGAGAGTCCATGGGCGACGGCAGTTGCTTTCCATCAGGTAACCCGTCAGCTCGCTTGCCCCCTAAATATCATTAAAAAATATGTATCTCACCTGCAGCGACTCCGGCGGGTATACGACTAGATGTCGGAGCGTGAAGCCGAACCCGTGTCGGGCGTCGGGCCGGGTGATGACGATGGTGCGGGGTGCGGACGCGGGCGGCGCGGGGGGCGGCGCCAGGGGGGCCGTGTGCACCACAGGAGGAGGCTGCAACAGAAAGAAAAAACGTTAGTTTAAAGTTACCTAAATAAACTGTTTGTTAAGTGGATACTAGTATGTACAATGTACATTTTAGGTAATTATAGTGTGTGTATATTAATCCCAATCAGGTGAACTTTATCATTTTTACAAAGTATATAAGCTCAAACCAGTATTTAAACCTGCACAATTTAGTGTATTAAATAATAAATACTTTAATAGTGATAACTAGAAAAAGTGTTTTTTTGGCCTCCCTTCGTGCCTTAAAAAGCCAGCCAAATCTATTTTTGCATACTTAGTTTGAATGATGAGTAACATAGGCTATTACTAATAGGCAGAGGTCATTCAAACATTCAAAACATCATATTCACAAAATATTCGAATTGTTACGTGTTTTCCGAATCTCACGTAAGCGAAGCCGCGGGTAAATGCACTACAAAATAATCTAAGTTCTGATCTCCATCTTCAAATACGAATATCAATGTTGGTTTTAATTTATTCCATAGTTTAAGTTTGTATTTTAAAATTGTTAGTTATCCTTTTATTTTTTTCTCTTGTTTGTCTCTTTGTTTACATCTCCCATTTTTCACATAAGATCCACAAATTATTATAACTTTTGCTGGAATAGATCTCCTAAAGAGATAAGTACGCCAATGCAATTTTATAACTTTTAAATTGTCTTTGTCATTGTTTTGTGCATTAAGAATAAATAAATAAAATAAATATCTCAATCGTCAGGGAACGACGTATTTTGCTTACGTACGTTCAGCGTAGTCTACGTCATACGAAACATCTTACGTGCAGGGGCGTAATGATGATAAACGACCACCCACGATGTTACAGCTTAATGTAATCAATTAAAGGGGAAAATTAAATCCGATACAAGTGACAATCAGACATTTACTTCATACGTAATCATTTCAGTAGACCGGTTACACGATTCGATTCGCTTGTTGATTTAGTCTTGTGTCTGGATTCCAGCTCTTTCACATTTAATCTACATCCTATCTCCACGTCAAAAGATATTTCAAAAATTATGTGTAAGGAATGGTGAATATGGGAATTTAAATCTCATAAATCCTTTTCGATGTAATTCTTTTTCGAATTCTGAAACATTGCAGATGCAAATAAATTATTTTAATTTATTTGCATCTGCACGATTTCTGATTTCTTTTACCATCTGTCACATAGGAATTTCTGTTTCGAGTCCTGAAAGTCGGAGCGTGTAAACAGGCTTTAACGCGTAACGCGCGATTCAGGTTTGGGCGAGAGTGAGCGATCAAACCACAAATTACTGATAATGACTTTTTTTCCGCAGACATACAAAATGAAATCAATATGAATATTTTTAAACAAGTTTTGAATACAATATTACGTGAACAACAAAACTGTATCTTGTTTTTGACCGGTGACAGTCAACGGAACTGCTATCTACGTATTTCGTTTATCTCAAATTTATTCATAATTCTGAATATTGTCACTAAATTTACACTTTTACGAATGGTCGATAAATATTTAAATAGAAACATAACGCGGTTAAAATATTAGCTTTCGACTCTTATAAATTATTGCTCATAAATGAATATTAATTAAAATAACTGTAAGATATTCATCCTGATATTTCTTTGGAAACAAAGAAAGCAGACAGTCGAACAGGTGATACCGACGTATCTATTAATACATCTACACCTGCAGTCTAGGAAATTGATAAAACGCCTAACAAGATAATACGACCAATTTACATGCGTCGTTAAATGTTATTGTAGTCGTAGAAAATCTAACGCGCTATTTCAGTAGCATTATTCTCGTTACAATATAAACAAAATACAGTAGACCGTTTTTAATATTTGATTGCCCAATCGGGACTAGCACTTGAACAATTGTTATGGTTTCTCTTCACAATAGGTGATTACAAAAAATATCTACAACCGAACATATAACCTCCTCGTTTTTGTAAGTCAGTTAAAAAGATAACACGCCAGCACAATCGTGTAAAGGGCATAAATGTTCGCTGATCATGGACTTTTAATTGCCTTATTACAACCCGTTGATAATACTACGAACAATTGTGTTTTTAAGAAGTTACTCCAAATTAATGTACATTTTCAATTTCATCATTCTCTCATCATTTTCAAATTAATGTACAATTCACCATATGGACATTTCAATAAAAAACTGTTAAAACTAACTCTTCGTGTTATTATATATCTGGCATGTCATCCTTTCAAATATGAAAAAATCAAATAAACATTTTGCACTTGCAAAAATTATTCGTCGCACACCCTCATCTCAGTCTCTCCGTGTCGAGTCAAAAACTAGAACAAAGTTACCCTACTGTATGAACACTGTGCTGACCCAGAACACGGGAAACATAAGTTTAGTAGATTATCAGCTAGTGAACCAGACGTAGGAATAATTTCACATTGTAACTGGTGCTCTTGAATAGGGCATTCGGTAACCGGCGGAGGCAGTACTAAACACTGATACTATCTATGGTAATGGTATCAGTGCGTTTGTTTACTTTCATGGCTACAAGTTACGGCCACTTATCTTGAAAATGTTGGTGTAATGTTCAAAATTTGTATGACGTTAAGTCGTGTACGGCACACAACATACTGGATATGTGATAAAAAAGTGGACTTTTCTGTTTATTAATGTTTCGTATCTTTTCGTTTACCAAATAAATTTAGTTTTTTTTTTATTTCATTTAAAATAGCTCATCAGCAAAAACAGCCGTACATAGAAGTAGAACCTTCTCATTTTCGGAAGTCGGATAAAACTTAAGGATCCACATAGGATACTCGCAGCCGTACAAAGTCGGAAGGGAGGCGCGTGACGTCACAAATCTGGTTACCGGGCGATGACGTCACGGCTTAGCCGTAACCTGACCACCGGCGACCTCTGTAGGGCTTCACGCGTGTTAAGGAAGTAAACATTGATATTATCCGATTTTGCGTAGGAATGTATCAATACTGGGGTTGTAGACACTTAGACCTAAGTTTAGGAAATATGAGACTCTCCCGAGAGCTGCAATAAGGAGCACCCCGGGGTTTACCCACTAAAACCCACCGCGCCTTCTCTCCACATGTTATAAGTCGGGGCGGCATATTTCAGTTTTTAAAAAAATTTAAGATCCTTTGCCGCTTTCTCTAAATATCGCATCATCATGCACTCCCATCTACTATAAGATTCAAATTAAGATTTCATTAATATATAAGCGTTGTTTCTTTAAATATCGTATCCTACGCCCTGGTCATTGTGACTATTTATTTTTATTGCAAATTTGGAATTAGCAGCTCAATATCTATAACCTTCAGTGTAAAAAATACTAAAAAGTTAGTTTTAATAGCGAATAAAGAAAGTTTTGAAAAATACCACATTCGCTAGCTATTGAATTCCTAAAAATAAACAAAGGTGAGTGACCGTTTTTTTCGTACGTGAAAGAACGTGCGGGGCAGAAGCGAGGCGCTCGTGAAAACCTGACGATTTTCGCGAAAAAAAAAACAAAAAAAAATATTTTTTGCGAGTAAGGCCTTTTTCCAAGGAGAGAAAGAAACCCTTATCCTGTGAAGTTTGCTCTTTGCAATTGCACCCTTATTCGTAGGATACGACGATATGCTACCAACGCTGTCTATCGTTTATTACGGAATATACAACGTACTAACTCCTTATTACAAGTGGAGTTCGATTTACTAACGGTAGCTACAACATCCCAGCACTTCCTGCTACTAATCGAAAATTGATTATTACTCCCACAGCAAACTCAATAACATCCATTTTCTTTATCGTCGGGTGAAAGTTTTGATGGCTTTTTAATATAAAAGAATATCACTCCTTTTTATAGGATAGATAAAAGTTAAATCGATCGATTTGAATGGCCTATTAAATATCGAGATCAGTACCCTGATTCTACTTGTGATTCTGCTTTCCTAGTTCGTTTAGTCGTTTAATATTTATTTGAGGAGGTTTGTAAGTGTACCTTATTCCAATGTTGATTCGTGTGAATTGGTTGTATTTTACGCTAGGTTCGGCTATTTCTCGTTTTTCTGCAACTCTGGTACTTAGTGTAAAAGAATGATAAAAAAAGGAATGGATTAAATTAAAAAAATAATCACTTTTTTTTATTATTTAACTCCCAAAACATAAATTATTTTGTGTATTGTACTCTTGTTATGTAACATATTTTAACAAAGCAAATTTTAGAATGCAAAGTTTTATCGTCGTTGTTCAAAATATTTGTAACAACTATGTTTCTCACAATCAGTCTTTAATATACAAATAACATAACAATACCTTTAAGAGAAATTAAAATATTGTTTGTTTAAATTACGCTTTTACAAATCAAAAAATTAAGCTTTCAGTAAACATCTAATTAACAAAGTATCGTAAAAGAAAAAAACCTGAAAAGCTTTAATAACCCGGGTTTCCATTTTACAATTTTTTTGATTTTTTTGCGATGCCCAAAAAAACCTGGGTTTCCCGAGTTTTCGAGTTTCGGGTAAACCAGTGGCATAAGAGGAAACGGGTATTGTGATCGAAATTAACTACTTGCACCTATGGATACTCGCAAAGTACATTACCGGATTTTTAATTTGATGGTTTCCAAAAAAAAAAACGCAACCGAACCGAACGCCCCGTTTGAAGTTGTTTTAAAGTATAGTTTTCCAATAGTTCTTACTCATTTAAATATTATATAGCATTTTCGAGAATTACAGTTAGCGAATCCACCTGTCGATCACGCGATAGGTGATAGTTGACTCGATAAAAAAAAACAAAAACACCTCCAAATAAATCTTTAATCCCGTTTTTTCGTAAAATTTTAACCTCCCGTTAAACCTCCAAATAAATCTTTAATCCCGTTTTTTCGTTAAATTTTTTAAGTTAAGGTTTTTAATTGTATGCAAATTTTATAGTATAGTATTGATCATTCAAAATCACACTCAATCCAGGTGGGATTTATTATATATTATTTAAGTATGTAAAAACAATTTTTTAAATTATCCAAACATTATGCCCAAATTTTTATTTTTTTTCCTCGCTAGGCGCCCGCCAAGTTCTCAGGAAAACCGCGCTGGAAATCCTCGCCTTCAGAGGGAGTACGCCCCTCCTTTAATATTTTTAGGATAAACAAATCCTCCGAACACAACTGATAGTTTAAAGCAGCAAAGTGTCTTTAAGTTTAAAGCATTTTCCTGAATCTCTTGCATAACACGTTAAAAAACTTATCTAATTAAAATCAACTATCTTGTGCCAGGAAAATTTAAATTTTCTCAGTCAGTGAATGAGAAAGTTACGCCATTATAGTGCGTAACGATTTGATCGTTCAGGACCGCCTTTCTACATGAATTTGCAATTATATATAGGCTGTTTTCTCCCGCCCTGCGATATGACACTCGTACGGACATGAGATTTGTTTAAGTCGTTTGAGTTTCGCTATAGGAGATATAGTGCCTGTTTGAATATTATAGTGTCTCTATTAGGGGCAACGACTGGAAGGTCCTTAAGTCAAATACGTTCATTTAAGTACGTCAAATATACGTTTATGTCACTTAATTCAATTTTAGGTTAGAAATTATAAAACGTAATTAGTTTGTCAAGCAAAGCAAGATATTTACTATTTTTGAATTACTCACTTTTTACTTTGACCAGGTTTCTAAGAATTCTTAAATAATTCTATCGCAAAAAGAACAAAGGCAAATTTGTATCATCTGCAAATCTCTTATTTAGAAAAAAAAAACAAAATTTTATGGTATAGGCTGTCGAATGTTAAAAAATATGACCAAGGTTCATAAAATAAGCTATCGCGACTCATTTAGGTTTTTTTAATCTTTGGCCGTAAATTGACTGTTTGTTTTTATGTCGACAACTATTTAACTTGAGTCTAGGAAACGTTAAAGAGTTTATTTTATAGTTTAAATAATAAAACTAAACTGTCTCTATTAAGGCTACTGGTATTAGAAAGGTCAATTTCTTGAATTTATTTTATAAGGTCTGGAATTAATTATATTATGACATCCTGCATTTAAGACACTGGTAAATTGGGAAAACCAAGGGACTACCAATGTACTTTATTCGACTTCTAAGTATGTAATAATTCTTTACTTATTCTTTTAAGAGTTATTACCTACCTACCTATATGGTAGAAAACTTAAGAGCTCCTTGTTCCGAAACTTGGACTGACGTAGAAAAGACGATGACCGCGGAGTCGTGTCGCTCGCACTTCTTGTAGGTATTTAGGAATCATCATTTGGAAAATAACACAAAATTTTGAATTTAAGCGAGTTCCACTAAACAAATACTTAAAATAAAGATTGTTATTAAAATTAGGTTCATTAGTTTTAATCTTTTATTTTGCTGTAGATTTGCAAATGTTTTTTAAAAAGTGTTGTTGTTGTTGTTAAAAAGAGCTAACTTCAGATTTTTGTACTATCGAACCAAGTTCATCTGATTGTGTTTCTAGTAAATTTTACTGTGATATATCCTCAACTAACACATATTTTTCAGAATATAACCTCAATTTGTAACTGATTTCAAAAACGGTATTAAACGGATAAGGCGCCCTTAACTAACATATAAAGTACTGAACGAAGTGGATGAATGGATATGAATGGATATAAATATTTTATGAAGTACAAAAATATAGCAGCAAAACATCACCTAACCCTTCACCTCACATAGCTTTTACACCCTCAATTTGGTCTTCTCATAAAAATGCGTGTTTTGCCAGCCCTAGCACGAAGTGGTCGTAAAACCTCTATTTCGCGATATAAATATTTACGAGCGCTGAACGTACGCCAGTTCCAGCCACCGGAACTTTACTTTTTATGCCTCGGAAGAGTCGAGTGCACTCGTACGACCGGGGTACCTATATGAAAGGCCTTTTATTTTGCCCGACTTTTATAACTTTTATATTCGAATATAACTCTATTTTTGAATAATAATTTATAAATATTTAAAGAATGTCTCTAGGGTTTTTAAATATAATATTTTTATAATTCTCAAGCGACCATTGGAAGGAAGATAAAAATATGCAAGAAATGCTATTCTGACACATATTATCATCAAAGGTAAACACGAAAAGCAGGATAAAATTGAAGATAAATCTTTTCTACGGGTGTTCCATTTCTAAAATTTAAAATATAATATGAAGATCATAATTTGAAAACGAAACCATAGCGATTATAATATTCTTTTTGAAGGAAACCTTTTAGTTCTATATAGCTGTGAGACGTGTCCATCTTTAAAGATTAAGAGATTTCTTCACCACTTCCCTGATAAGCGTCGTTTAGGCTATCCACAATTTATCTGACAGATGAAATATGAAAAATCTGCCGAATAAGTTGCGGATACCTTATTCAACACATATCAGGGAGTGGTGAAGCAGCCCTTTAGGCGTCCAAAAGTGACACATGCAAGGAAGACACCGCCCACAATAGACAAGACAAGTGACCTGTTTACTAATCCTTCCAGCTCGCTGGTCTGGAAATATAACACGTTTTAACATTTTTTATTCCTCTATAGTGTGATTAATAAATAAACTTGGACGGGCGAAAGAAGATGTCGGGAAAATAAAAATAACGCGATGGGACGCAAATGACGCGCCGGACCCACAAGTTGGTAACGAAGAAATTGAATCACAGGAACGTACCTACGTAATTTGGTCGGACTTTGTCAGTACAATTTTAGTCGTGTACTACTGCAACGCTGCCAAACGTAGGTTTTTTTTACGACCCCTTAGAAGGGACCTCCTTGTTTCCTTTTAATAAAAAGGGACAATTATTTACAATATTTTTTTTCGATTTTGTATATTTTTGAGGTTTTTTTTGATTTTGTTGCTTACATTTTATAATATTGTATAGAACATTACATCGTTTCTACTTCAGTATTTCTCTAATTTCCATGTCTTTCCTAGTGCCTATCAATTTCTTCTTTCTCTTTTCTGTTGTTGTTGTCGATCTTTTTGTTGAATGATATCTGTCTGTCTTCTAACTAGGAGACATGAAAAGTTTTTGAAAAAGGGTCGTTAGCAAGAACAGACAGTTCACACATTGTGTTAAAAAAAAATACAAGCAATTTATGCACCAGACCAAAGTCATAAGACTGTCTCAGAAGACCGGACATGCGACACACAGGTTACGTCACACCAATAACACTAATCCTCACACATTCTTCGTTATTTTTCCTACAATTTGTACAAAAGTGATCTTAATGTAATCGCCATAAGGTCCTGAAATAGGTAAAATAAAGGCACAAGTGAAGACAGTTTGACATTTCAACCTTATTCCTTTCACAATAAAGTCCACCGTTACTTCGACCGTACACAAGATAATGTAATCCGCAGTAATTTAACAGTCGATAAATTCTCATCAGATTTAGATTTCGCCGTCGACACGTCGATAAAATCGTTCGCACATTTATCAAGACGGGAGGAAATTGACTAGAGCTGATTGCTACAACCGCCGACTTATATCTGTCTTAGTCAATTCAGTCGAGTCGGTAAAAGTGACTTACTTTGATACTTTTAATGAACCACGAATGCCAAGCAACTGCAACTCCACGAATGCCAAGCAACTGCAACTCCACGAATGCCAAGCAACTGCAACTCCACGAATGCAAAGCAACTGCCGTCCATGGACACTCGTGGCATTCGAAGAGTCGTAGGAAATCACTCACCGAACGAAACACACACGCGTTTCACGCCAGTTTTCTGTGAGGCCCTGGTATCACACCGGTCGAGCCGGCCCATTCATGCCGAAGCATGGCTCTCCCTCGGCAAGCATAATCCGACCATATTACATTTGCCCTTGCATATAAATCTATTTGCTCTGAAAGTAGGTACATTATTGTTGTATCTTACTTATGATCTGATAATATACGCAGCATGTCCTTGTTCCTTTGCGTGTCAATACCTTTTTTAACTTTGTAATGCTATCCGAGGTGCGTAGGGCTAGCTTTGAATATTCACAAAAGCTATATATCACGATTATTGTCTAGTACTCCCACTTTAAGGTCTTGTGCTAGATTTCATCTGAAGGTCGCTTCATTTGTTGCATCCAGGACACGGAGTTATGTTTCAAATGTACTGCAGATAACAAGTTACTAGTGAACTGCCATTTGTGGCAGAGTTTGTTTTCACTTGATCGTATTTTGTAATGAAATTTAAAGGAAACAAAATGTAGGAAACACAAATTCCTTAAGTTTGTTACTAATTATAGTTTATTCGACTTTTTAGCTTTTTTGGCATATTGATGAGTATTCTCAGAAACTGTATATAAAGTAAATTAACTTAAAGTATTACAAATAGATTAAAAGAGACGGAGACAACACGTTGTCATCTACTTCTCTCTCTCTTCGACTTTGAAGTTACTAAGTTTCAAATGCACTCCAATTAAATTCCACCTAATACTTCAATCGTCCCTAAGCTTACACGGTGTAAAACCAAAACTTGTATGCATTTCCTTGACGTTAAGCTCGACGTTGATAAATAGCCGCTTTTCCGACGGTAAATCAATCTGGCTAATGCGTTGATTATGCCAATCGCTTACATTGATTAGCGCCAGCGCTAGCCAGCCGACGGCCGCAGATAAAGTCCCTTACATATTTGTGGAATTCGATCGATCAGTGTTAATATTATGGGCTGAGAGAATTCGTTATTATGCGTAGTTCGAAGCAAATAAAACGTTAAAAAGATATAGGAATGGAACTAAAGTCTAAAATCGTAGGACGATAGGTTAACGGTCATTGGAACATAATAATGAGATAGTACTTTTTGCTGATGATACTTCACTTATTTTTAAAGTGAAGAGACAACAGTCAAATT
>JAOTAV010000027.1:283956-340429 GCA_026546445.1 Cyclargus thomasi | reverse complement strand
CAACATGTTTAAAATCCATTCATAGACAACCAAACTAGTATTAATTCAGTTATTATTCTAATAAGACGTTGTAATACTAAAAAAGAACAAGGCAATTGTTGGCGGTATATTGAATTGCCTGGAACCATGCAGGTTTGTAATGGTCATAATAGCCCCCCTGTAGCCTTCCGCCCCACCACATTAGTGCCTTCTCGTCGTAGGAGCGGCCATTTCGAGATGTAACCCGTCTGGTTTGAGGCCGATACACCTCTACTTGGTCCAATAAAATAACTAGTCATATCAGAAATGCTTCCCTTGTCCGCAGCCGACTTACCAGAACGCATCGTCAGTCCACGAGAAAGTCATCCCGGTGAAGTACTCGAACAGCACATCGAACTACAGTAGCCACACGCCGGCGGCCGGCGGACAGTCCGCGGGCTACGGCAGGACCGGCCGCGGAAACCTGTCCGAGCTGGACACCCTACTCGACGATCTCAGCAACGCCCGGTACGGGAAATACGCAGAAAAACCGACGTACGACAGAAACGGTAAGCTCGAGTGTTAGATACAAAAAATCTAGATAACCAGTGTGCTGGGCATTGACGGCTTAATAACCTATATTTCGGGGTGTGCGCCGTGCGATGCGCAAGGGATTTGCCGTCTCAGGGAACCCGCGGCGCCTTCTGAGGCGGCTATGAGCACCTTCTTGGACTATCGTAGTACGACGCAAGTGCCCTATAGGAAAGGAGGCTTTTTCAACCGACTTCCAAAAAAGGAGGAGGTTTCTCAATTCGACCGTATATATGTTCTTTTTTCAAAACATTTTGTTGTCATCTTCTTATAAAGGCAGGCTTTTTATTATTTTATTATCCAAGCCATTTACGCATCCGTGATTTAATAGTGCCCAAGTGTGAACTATAACACCTCCCTTCAACTTCCTGTTCTTCTCGCCTAAAGACTATTTTCACAGAGCAATCTAAATGTTGCGCGAGGTGTACAAAAAACTAGCTGCTTCATCTTTGCAGCCCCCGATCTAGGGGGGGCAAGCCCGTGCCCCGTGCGGGGCAAGTTCAGAGGGCGCCATCCGTGGCTGCATTTTTGTTACGACACGACTCCGTTTGCGTCGTAACAAAGATGAAGAAGAAGATGAGAATTATTATTATTATTATTAACAAAATTAAAAGCTTATCGCACTGTATTTGAAAAATGATTTTTCCTGCTTTCATGCTTTTCTCTTGAATTTTCTTAACTAGAAACGTCATGCAGCCCAAAACCTTTCCAACGAAAGCAAAACCGCGGAAATCGGTTTGTGCGTTCGGGAGTTTTATAGTCAGGAATGAAAACCCGACTTATAATAATAATTTAACCAATAATTTTTGTGTGAAAAATTCGGGTAATTAAATTAACTCATCTGGCGTATGTCCCATTTTCTGGTTTATTAACATTGTGATCATAAAACAAACAAGCCGGCTGCCAAGCGGCCGAAATAGATTTATTCCAACCGGTGCACTGGATCACTCGAAGATCACCCCAATTGGGTCACTACCGCACTGATAGTGACATCAAAGTGCACTAGATATAGTCACCGCATATACTCGGGAAAACTGGTATCAGTCTTTAATGGTTAATTGGGGAGTCTACGTTATGATGGCAAATCAACGTAATCTTTAAAAAAAAAAAATTTTGAAAAGTCGGAAGAGAGGGGGCTACTAGCACAGATAATCCGACATATTGGACATGTCTTAACAGATCATTGACAGAAACGTCGTCAAACGTTTAACTGTTTTTTTTGATCTGGCTTAAAAAAATTCAAAAAGAATCAAAGAAGAAAAGAAAAAAATCTATAATAAAATATTCGATTAAACTGACAAGAAATTTCATTTTCTGCTTATCTGGCAAAAGATGCCTCTGGCCGTGTCAAATAAGAGGTAGAGAAAGGGTTGAGCAATTCTGTAACTTCAAAAATTGAATCGTTTAAGTACTTTTCAATCCATTCATCCATTCGACTTGATATGAAGAGGCGCCTCTTGGGCGCCTCTTCATATCATCATCTCGCCTAGGGTGCGGGTAAGACTAAAACCGACACTGAACTGCTCGTTATGATAGCTCGTTTTTAGCAATATTTACGAGTTTGCGGCCTCGTTGTGGATTATATATTGCCGGGAGACACGTCCGTAACATCATAATATGTAACAACGTAATTATTATATATGTCTCATATGAGCTAATGTTGTAATAATAATAATTGACATTTATTTAAAAACACATACGCATTATACAACATTACAGCACAGGTTACCATACACAAATAATAAAAAAAACAAACAGAGGAAAAAAAAATTAAAAAAGGCAAATAAAATAATATTTATAAAAAAACAATAACACACAAAAACAATAAAGTTGAAAAAAGTTATATTAATATAAAATAAAGTGCAATATATTATATTATTGCACTTAATATTTTCTGTTCAGTGATATGTTCCCTGATTTTCTGTAAACTTATTACTGTGTTAGCCTTTAAATAGTTCTTAATATCTAATATAAAAAGTTGTTAAAAAGCATTATGCCTTTTGTTTGTTGTCTTTTCACATTGAAATTGTGAGAAAAACGTGTCCCAATAATAGAATTTATTAGCTATATTAAAAATTGACTACATTCAAAGAGCTTCAAAGGATTCCTTTGAAGCTCTTTGAATTTAGTCAATTTTTAATAAAAAACAAAGCATAGATTATTTTTTATTTTGACAATCTAAATTACTCTACGATGTTGAGTCTATAATATTCACTACTTCCTGATAAATGCTAAGGCTAATCGCAACTTATTTGAGAGAATCTTGATACTTTTTGTGTCAGAAGTTGTGGATAGCCTATCCGGCACTTATCATGAAGTGTTGAAACAGGCCCTCAATGTTATGTTTTGTCAGATGGGTACACGCGGACGAACGGCGCTACAAGTCCAGCGAGCACGCGGCCGACCGTGGACTCCCTGCTCGACCAGCTCAGCACCGACATCACCAATGGGTAAGAAGAATCCATACTCTGATACAGTTCAAATCTGTTGTGCGCGCAGCTCTATGTGTGCGTGCGCTTGTAAATATACAAATTTTTATTCAGGTGGCCCTTACGCGACAGGCGTCGTCCTTGTAGACAAGGCTTACAGTCCCACACTTAGGACCACGCGCACAACTGAGTTGAACTATCGGTACTTATATTTAACACGAAAAAAGTGTTTGTTTTCGTCCTTCACGCTCTAACGAAGCAAACAATCGACGTTATTTTTCGCATAGACATGGTTGAAGCGACGTAGGCTACTTTTGGTCTTGAAAAACATCAGGTGTAGACGCAGCCCCACTTAGGAAAAGTCTAAAAACATTTGTGTGACGTACATTATGGACGGTCCCTAATCTTTAATCACACCAATGTCTCTTTAAACCTTTACTAAATTCAAAGATAGAAAATGTTATACATGCAGTATCAAATACAATTTGAAAAATTATCATCTTACGTGAAATAGAATGCAGCAAATTTGCTAAAAAGCATTGAGAAATAGCTACAATTAAATTTTTCATTTAGTATTTATTACGGAAATACATAGTAGTCTGTGGAAATAGTTACGGAAAAAATTCAATGCCAAGCTTACAATAATCGTTTGTCAAAATGTCAACTGGGATGCTCATAAAATATGGCCAAGTGGCTACACTTTCAGCGGTAGATGGTTCCGCAGAAAAATACTAATAAACCTACTAATAAATAATAATATACATAATTGAATTTGTTAGTATAGGCGTACTGAGGAACATCTACATAATATTAATGTTTTACCGCTTGCTGTTAAAATTTATGTTAGGCTATCCACAACTTTTTTGACAGATTCTCCATACAAAATCAATCAAATAAAGTTGTATCTGTCAAATAAATAGACTATGTCTAAGCAGTGAAACAGGTCCTTAAATTTCTATATTATGTTGAAATTTTCGGTAGATTGGTTTAACTTTAGACCTATATAATTTTGTTTCTTATCGGCACTTGAACTGAAGATATAATTTCTTACCGATCGGTTCCTCGGTTTCATCGATACTGCAGCGAGGATCTCTAAAAGTATAACCCGATTGTTTTGGCGTGGAGCGCGCGGGTCGTGTGAAAAGTGACGTATGTCGGGCCGGGAATAGCGCACGGTTAAAAACACTATGACACACGAGCTTCTGATAACTGATAAGTTATAAGTATTTGACGACCTCTGTGGCGCAGTGGTTGAGCACCTTAGTAGCTTACGCCGGAGGTCGCGGGGTCGATTCCCGCCGGCAGAACGACATTTTTTCAAAATTCGTGGGTCGTGGATGTATTAAATATGTGTATAGTATAAAAGTGTTAAATAGGTTTCGGTTGTCTGGTACTTGTAACACAAGTCCTTCAGGTACTTAGCACAGGGCCAGATTGACGTGGTGTCAAGCGTCCATAGATATCATTATATTTGTTAAAGTAAATTGAACTTGAGAAGAACTACGGAAGGGTAATGTTTTCCGCTTTTATCTTGTATTAGATGATGCCCGCAACTCTTTGATCCCGCGGGATCCGTACATTTTTCCGGAATGAAAAGTATTCTATGTCCTTATCCGAGACTCAAAGTATCTCCATACCAAATTTCCGACCTGGAGTTTTTTTAATAAAATCGAAAGCAAAACAGTTTCAAGCCTTTAAGCCTGCGCATACAAGGTTCATACTAAATTACAGTTTGAGAGAAAGAGATGGATAGAAAACTTAAATCGCTAATATCTTATTTATTTCTCAACGAAATTTAGAGATTTTTTGTCATTCTGTAAATCTTTAAGCCCGCTATCATAATAAATTGCATTCAATGAATTTTGTTTTACACGCATCTTCCCTATTGCCCTAACCACTAAAGCTCTGTCGCTCTCTTCGCGTACGACAAAGCTACGGCCACGATCCATCTTCCGTAAAGACACTAGGGACTAGTTCTTCTAAGAACCTAAATACATACATAAATTTAACATATAGTACTTTTACGATTAGTTGGCGATCATTCGGGATTTGATTTATAGCATCCGTCTGCTTTAGCCGATATCGTGTACTAGATATTGATGTAGACCTAAAAATAGGCTGTACAATTAATTTGCGTTTTGGCAGACGTGGAATTAGATTCTCACTAGTTGTGCCGCGCGGCTTGTACAATAAAAAGTAGCGTATGTGGTTAATCCATACTAAACTTATTAAAAATATGAGTACGACAAATATGAGCGCTGTTAAGCATTTGTGTGTTATCCAACAAAAAAATTAGATATTGAGTTTTGAACGCGGTATTATTCTTTATATAACTGCATTTATAATTCAAAATCGGAATTTTTGTTAGATAACACAAAAGCGTCAATAAACATGCTATGGAAACGTCTCTTGGAATATTTTATCGCATATCTGACGACCTCTGTAGCTCAGTTGGTAAGCGCCTTGATAGCTTAAGCCGGGGGTCGCGGGTTCGTATCCCGCCGACGGAGCAAAAGTTTTTCAATGTTCCTAAATCTTGGATGTGTATTAAATATGTGTATAGTATAAAAAGTATTTATTCAATTTTTTGCCAACAAATCGATATCCACGGCACATTTCTGCCATGCAGGCTAATGTTATCACGAAGGCATCCGCTTCCCGCTAAGAAAGAGATAACAATACGCATGAAAAGTACAGCGCGAACAAAGCTGGGGACTAAAGCTAGTTACCAAAAAGCAATTACTAATTTATCAGATCATCTTCCCCTTATGATGTCAATCTGTGGCGGTAAACACAATAAGATAAGACGATATCGGCCTGGCCGGGCATAACACCTCGCTCGGTCGGAAGATCTTCCTTTAGGGTCGCTACGCACATTCCCACAGATCTCCAATTCTGAATACATGTTTTGTTTTGTCGTCAATGGCGCATTCAAACTAACATAACGTTAATTGAGCACCATGTATAATCGCCAGCAAAGGTGCAATTCTAATTAGAATTTATAGCCCAACACACCTGGCGAGCACCTTCCCAGAGTTCTGCTAGATTTACGACCAGAATCAATCTACTCTACATGTACCTGTCTTAACATGGATCGCTGCCAAAATGCGCTCGCCAAGATAGCCTAGTGGATTGTTTAGTATGCACCCGTAGATATCTGCACGTTAACACTTTTGTTTATGATGATTTTCACTTTTAGATGCACGTGAATTATGTGTTTCGGTGTGATTTTGTGATGATATTGCCAAATGTGCAATTGAGAAGCGATTTTAGAGGTGGTTGGAGTTAGAGAATTGCTGAATGCTTCATTTATCGTCTTCCTCTCAATGCCAACTGGTATACTTATTATGTAAAAGTATATGTGCTTTTGAGTTACTTAATATTTAAAAGAACAGCTTTAGATTTTTTATTAAAACTATATTCCTTTGTTGAAGGTTCAGAAAGTTGAGACTGAAAATTGTTAGCTACATCGCAACACGATTAGTTTGTATTTAAATGAGATAATAAACATTCATAATTCCTCGTGAGGTTTCATTGATGCGTATTTCGATTCAGTAGCCCTACTCTGAAACGGCACATTCTAATATTCGGATTTGACCGAACGCCTTCTCTAAGGTCGTCGAGAATATTCTGGCCGGATAAAATGCAACTTTATTACATGGACACTAGGTTTCATTATCCTTTACGCCTTCAATGAGAGACGGCGACGACATTGACGATAGAGCAATGTCGATAAAAAATGAAACTTATAGCCTAGTACATAGAGTCGCATTTTATAGGGCCGAAATAATCTCGTTCTCGGTTGACGGTTTCGGTGGACAAACGGCGTAACAACGCCATTATACGTTTATAAAAGCAGAACACCTCATACCGATTCGTTCGTTTAAGTTCAAAACGGTTTCAGAGTGTCGTACTCCCAGACTCGAAAACTTCATCGAGTAACTGCCATGCCCCAATTGAGTACATATGAGCTGTCGCATATATACCGCCGTGTTTTGAAAACTACGATAGCGCGATGCAGGATTATTACGCTTAATGTGGGTACCGCTACATCAGTATAACCACGTAGTGAATTTTCCTCAGATGGAATCAGTGTCAGATAATTGAGATTGAAGATTGTTCTTTTTTTCTTACCAGTCGGTCGTCAGTGTCACCGGTGCCGCCGTCGTCCGGCACGCTGCCGCGACCCGGCACGAAGCAGGTGACGGTGACGGTGCAGGAGACGGTGGTGGAACCGGCGCAGCCCCCCGTGCCCCGCCACCACGCCTCCACCGCCACCAGGGAGCTCGACGACCTCATGGCGTCCCTGTCTGACTTCAAGGTAAGTGATGAGATGGGAGATTTGAGGAGAAATCTTTCGTGATTACGACCGGCTACACATTATAAAAATACCAGATCAGAAAAATTCAGACGCCCCGGCGTAACGCACTGTGTTCTGTTGTAGACCCCGCATACTATTCGAAATTCGGATAGTATGCGCGCGTCAGAATTTTCCGATCAGAAATTCGGATAATTTCATATTGTAGCGACCCTATTATCTTACAATATGTAACTTGATAGTATGATTTATATAATTTTATATGTATGCTTTTCAATGCGACAGGCTTTGTAGTCAGTCGCTTCTAAGTTGTGTAAAGTGAATATACACTTTTCGCGCTCCATTGACTATTAATCAGCGTCACCCCGCACCAGTCTTTACAATATCATAAGAATATTTGTCAAAAGAATCCGGACGCCCGCCGGATGCTTAACTGCACAGTGCACATTTATCAGAAATTTCTGATAGTATACGGGTTCACAACCAAACACAAGAAAACTCGAACTCGAAAAAAGCCGAATTGTGATCTGCAGGGCCATTATGTAATTTAAAAAAAAACCCTAAAAACACGTTTTTATAGGTGCGTAGAACTCAAAAATAAATAACAGATCGTTAAAACTGTCTCCATTTCTGGGCTGAAGTGTAAACTATGTGCTTTTAATTATAATATTTGATTGTAAAAGCGTTGGGCGCTGGAAGAGGAAAGATTTTTTGACTGCCTTACTGAGAAATCAAGTTTAGCGATGTTTCGGCAAGCAGGTTACAGAGATCGTCGCTCTAACTAGAGTTACAGCACGACTACTAGGAGGCTCTACTAAAACAGTCTATTCAAAGTACCAGTGAACAGTGGCAAAATGTAGAGTTCTTGTTCGTGTATTGGTTTACAAGAAAGTCTTTCCTGCCGTCCTACTCCAGCGCCCCTCGCTTTAATAATCAAATATTGTAATTAAAAGCACACAGTTTACACATCCCTTGAGTGGCTTTCCATCAGGTGACCCGTTGCTCGCTTGCACCTTACATATCGTAAAACCCTGTGTGCGACATGCGGCAACTGTCCGATGGGCTTAAATTAAAAATACGATATACGTGGTACATTAGGACGAGTTTCTAAACATGTATATTACTATGTACAATGAACATTGCTCTAGAACGCCATGCCATATGTGATATGGTGAGCTTATAGGCGAATCCGTGAGCATGTTAGTACAAACCATACGGTCTTATAACATATAACACACCAGCAACAAATATTATAATTGCATTTTATGTATATGATGATATGATCTATTAGTTGCGCGTGCTTACTGAAGAATCTTTACAATCTGTAATGATATATTATTCGGAGGAGCCATAAATATAACGTACACGAACAGTAATTGTCCTATGTACGTAATGGTGTTCTTTATATAGTATCTACTAAATGCGCAATTGTATGACAGGCGCTAATGACCGTGCATTAGTAGGACCGTTCTGTATGTCACATGTCAAATGATAAAACTACCTGTTTCCGCTATTTCTTCCAGTGCCAGGTAGAGTCGAGATCTTCTACCCGTAAAGAATATTAAATGATATTCTATATGTATAAAATCGTCATCAGCAAAAAGCTGATTGCTGGAACAAGGGTTTTCTTTATATTTAGGACTTTAAATAAAAATATAAATTAAAAAATACAGCTATATGTAAATGAGATCGACTTTAAAATGATTTACTTCTGTTTGAGTTTTGAGATTCTTTTTCTGGAGCTATCTAGCAAGAGGAAAATACTCAGTACTTCAGTTAGATTGGGTGATGTACTAGCGCCTAGCGGTAACATAAACAATAACACGGGCTGGCAGTAGGGTTCAGTTTCCCGTGGCAACTGTCACGGCCGCCGGTCGGCACACTGCACTACACATTTTCCGTTTATAATATTTACTACACGCCTTTCTTGGTCCACGTCTATTTCCAGCAACCCCCGAGGCCGAACCTCCAGAAATATAGTCGTCCCGCTCGCACCCGCCGAAAAGCTCGCATCTAAAGATAGGCCAGATTACATCACGGCGCGGCGGGGACGAGAGTTTATAATATTAGAGTAGATAGCCAAAGATTTCACTCCGCCACTCGCTCCAGTCCGCTCGGACAAGCCGGTTACCTTCCTGTACGTTCGCCGATCTTGTGAATATCAGTCGAACGCACTGGAGGGAATCGAGTATTGAATTATTTTCAGGTGAGCGACGTCTCGAGTCCGGGGGCCGAGGCCGGGACGCACGTGTACCGAGAAAAGCGCGCCTGGCAGGAGCACTACCGCAGCAGCCCGCGACAGGCCGAACCCGCATCACTCGAACACATGCTCGGATCTCTCCGGGCAGACATGAGCCGCCAAGGAGTACAGACCCCCCAGAAGGGATGCTGCAACGCCTGCGAGAAGCCCATCGTCGGCCAGGTCCGCATTTTCTCCTGAACCGCCGAAGTGGACCCCATGTGCGAGGTTCTAAGTGAATTTTCTGCTGCAGGTGATCACGGCCCTCGGTAGGACGTGGCATCCGGAGCACTTCACGTGCGCGCACTGCAACCAGGAGCTCGGCACCAGGAACTTCTTCGAGCGCGACGGCAGGCCGTACTGCGAGCCCGACTACCACAACCTGTTCTCGCCGAGATGCGCCTACTGCAACGGACCGATCCTCGATGTCAGTGCCTCGAAACTTTGGACATAATGAAACGATATGTTCGGCGGATATTAACGATCCCTTCTTTACAGAAATGCGTGACCGCGCTCGAGAAAACTTGGCACACGGAGCACTTCTTCTGCGCTCAATGCGGGCAGCAGTTCGGTGAAGACGGGTTCCACGAGAGAGACGGCAAGCCGTACTGCCGCGCGGACTACTTCGACATGTTCGCGCCCAAGTGCGGCGGCTGCAGCAAGCCCATCATGGAGAACTACATCTCCGCTCTCAACACCCAGTGGCATCCGGACTGCTTCGTCTGCAAGGTCAGTATCTTCTACAGGCTATACGGTTCCGGGTGAAAGCGGCGATATTCAAAAAATAAATATGACAGGTAAAGTATAAAAACTGCAGAAAAAATATGCCAGGTGAAGTATGATTTTCTAACAGGTCTTTTTTACGCAGGACTGCCAAAATCCCGTCAAGGGAAAAACGTTTTATGCCATGGAAGGAAAACCGGTCTGTCCGAAATGCGTCGGAGTCGACGAGGATGAGCAATGAATGAACATGATTCCCCCCTCCCATGAAGCGAATGGTCCCAATATTTTTTTCAGCTACACATAAACACGAAGAACTAGGCCTCGAGTACACACACAAATGATATTTTTACAAAACACAGAAGCTAGTCAGAGAGTACTTGATAGGACAATTATGTAATATATTTTTGTAATATGTTTGTAATGTAAGGATTTATGTAATAAAGATAAAAAAAAAAGAAAAACAAAATAAAAAAATAATAAAAAACACAAAAAATTATAAATAGAACACTGATGGTGACAACTGTCATCATGCGATTGATCTGTCAAGGTCGACCGCGTGAGTGCGGTAATGACCTCCTAGGTTTACTATTGAAAAAAACAAAGGGGTGAATAGGTCAAGTTCTAATCGTGTAGGGTTTTCCGTCCGGGGTATAAATAACGGGTGACGTCACGGGTCGCAGCCACACCGGCTGTTGCAGATCTGTCAGTGTTTATAGGCCGATTAGACTATTTTTATATGACCGCAACGCCTATTTTAACACTGTCGTCAACCTACATACATTTCAATGTGACACAAAAACTATAATAAACCTTAGTCCTTAACATTCAAGTTATTCATGAATTCTGTTATGACGTTTTAAAGGATAAGGTATAAAATGAGCTTGAAAAGCAGCGCATAATAAATTTTACTGTAAATTGGTACTCGGTGAGTCACAATAATTAAAAACCCCCCTTTTTAGAAACTATTTTGGTAAAGAAGACAATGAGGGCAAATAATTTTATTAATATTTTTAATGAACCTTAAGAGTATAAAAGAACTTAGTATTTACATATTCGACATTGATTTTGTAATTCAAAGATCGGTCTAAATGCGCTATTAAAAGTTTTGAGGTTACCTGTAGATGTGATAAATTATTTTATGTACGCAGTACGCACGCACACAGTACGATTGCACGCACGTATGCACGTTCTTAGCACTCTCTGGCGTACAGTGTACACTTATAGACAACAAATGAAAGGACACTAAGAGACAACATATTTGATATACATAATATTAATTTTCAACAATTCCTATATACTTATCTAATATAATAACATAAAATTACACTGATTACATAGTTTATATACATATTAAATAAGTATTAAAAATTTTTGATACATCTCTGATACTTCGTCTTCCTTAATGGTCGTTTTAACTAAACTCGGTCTTATATGGCCCTAAAATAGTCAGTACTGCTAAGGTTTATAGATGCTATATCTTTTAAGCTTCGTGTTAATGAAAGAGAATGTGACCACCACCGGATGCTGCCTCCGTAGAATGTTGGCCTTTATCCTAATAACGATATCTTAGTTATAGTACAATATAGGATGTAACAAAACCAAAGGTGTAATAATTGAGGATTTGTAAATCGTAATTGGAACAGTAATTCAAGATTTTAAAATAATTTAATTTATAAATCGAATGTTTTCAGGAATGCCGCGAGCCGTTCCACGGCGGTTCATTTTTCGAACACGAAGGCCAACCGTACTGCGAGACACACTACCACGGCAAGCGCGGATCGCTCTGCGCCGGATGCCACAAGCCAATCGCTGGTCGATGTATCACCGCCATGTTCAGAAAGTTCCATCCCGAACACTTCGTATGCGCCTTCTGCCTCAGGCAACTTAATAAAGGCACATTTAAGGAGCAAAACGACAAACCCTACTGTCACGCCTGCTTTGACAAGCTCTTCGGGTAATTGTTTATAGTCAGATTCGACGTTGCCATTAAAAATATTTGACAGAACTAAAATTAAGGGCTCTTTAGAAGGCATATTATATTCTTATTTAACCAATATGAAATGAACAAGAACAGACATAGAGACACGGACTATAAAATTGCTGCGTATATCGACTATTTCTTTTCCGTGTATATTTTAACCATTTGGAAAATAAAGATATTTCATATTTACAAAAAAGAGTCAAATTTATATGAAGTAAAAAGAAAGTTTCTAGAACATGACAGAAAATGACATGTTAATTCACAAAATGTGTTTGTGATAGATTTTTTAATCTGGTCTAAAATCTTAGGATGTAAGTTACAATGCAATAATTCCACTGCTTTTACATACCATATTACTTAATATTTACAATAGATATTTGCTACAGATTTTTACTATGCTCAAACTATGTTTATTTCGTTGTTATAAGTTTTCAGTGATTTTCAGCATGTACTTGAAAATAAGTATTAAAATGAGATAATAATTTATAGTATACATCTGGTATACTTTTAAATAAATTTAAGCTCTGTCTATAACATTTTTATCGCCTAGAACGGTTTTATTAAGTATTGCTATTTAAAGGAACATAACATGATTTTGTTCTTGCATATTCTTCTGCTGTCTTCTTCGATTTTTAAAAAAAATTTTTTAACATTTTGTTCAATGTATTCGGTCTAAAAATATGTAAAAAAGTGGTTTGTAAATCTCAAACTAAGATACTTGTATATTAATATTTTGTTATGAATTATTATAGGCTTAGATGGCTTCAACTTGTTTTTATATATTTTTATCTAAAATGGTGCATTAATTGTAGATGTAAGTGTGAAATTGGTGAAATATTCAAAAATATACTATGTACTCAACCTATTACATATTTTACAAGTAGGAAAATTCGAGAAAATGTTTGTAATCAACAGTCCTAGATATTATATCTACGATTGTTCTTATAAAATAATTTCTACTTAATCAGATTAATTTTATATTACTTAATATATTTTGTATTATGTATGTTACTATTTTTTAATGAGTCGAGTTTGATTTAACATAAATGAAAATAAACCAACGAACACTGCCTAAGGTTCTAATAGAAATTTCAAAGGACTTGTAAATTATATAAATACGTCGATGGTATCACCGATATTCAGGCTTTTAGGGTCATTGTACATTTTATATAATACCACATTGTATTGTTAAATTTACTTAGGCACTCGACTTTTGAAATGTAGTTGATATTGTAAGTTGCCAGTAGACAATGTAAGTGCCAATAATTTATCCCATTTTGTGGGAAATATTGTTCTAGAATTGTTTTAGCCCATTTTATGTCACACGATCTGATATGCATTACTAAAAAATAAAAAATGTATAAATTACTTGCGAATTATCCGACAGATATCGTTTCGTGTGATGTAAAAATGGTCTAGATTTGATCAAGGGTAAAACAGATAAAGTATTTGTAACTATAAAAATAATATAAAGTATAAAAGTCTAAAATTTGTTTTAAAAAGATTATAAACTGACATCCATAATAATGTAGAATATTGAATAATATGTTATGTGACATTCACATGAACTATTGTGCCTGGGAACAGGAGGACAGTTATTCATGCTAGAATGGCAAGCTAGAACTATCATAGAGTATGTTGGCTTGTCAACTATTGACTAGCTTAGACATGCAGCTAGTTATGTCTACACGAAACCAGAAATACTAGCTTGCTAGCCTACTCATAATAACTACTGCTGCTTGCTATCCTAGCTTGATAAGATAGCCCCGAGTATCCCAAGCTTAACAGGTCTAATCGTCAAGTAGTAAATATACTTTTGAGTAGAATTTTAAAAAATATATTTTTATTTTTTACATGTTTGGACTCGTGACTCTTAATAAATAACTGCATTTCGTGCTTAACAAGTGACTCGAGTTTATAAAACTTCCATTAATATACTTATTATTTATTACAGTTTAGCATTTTTATTTGGTATTGCCTACTTCGGAGTTCCGAAATACTTTGAATATGTATATTAAATGAAGAAAAATATAATGCTGCCTATTTTTAATAACTTTTACGACCGCGCTTAAATACATACTGTTTTTATTATCAAAATCTTCAATTCACTACAGTGTTTAGTAAAATTAAATGAATGATACCGGTATCGTTTATTGTAAAGCCATGTACTTTAATAAGGCTAGAATCTATCAAAATGATTCAGACTAGTTATTAAGATAAGTCATTACTATTCCAACAGGAAGGTTAACCCAGAATTTCCAATGTTGTAAGACTCGAATAAATCAAGAATAACATCATTAAAATTTAAACATGGGGAATACCAGACGGGGTTTTTCGATACGATAATGAGTTAAACCGATCGATCACCTTTTGTAGATTCTTGCCCAGCCACAACTGATAACATGCCACTTATAAATTGTAATTTGTAGTTTTTATTAATATGTATGTACATACGTCGACGTTAGCACCACAGGAGCCCTTGGTGAGATACCATTGGTGCCCCCTAACTTCAATTCGAATGCATAAGAAAAAAATCATAAATTTCTTTTTATGGCGTGCGACGCTCTTTTTTCGGCGGCGCGGCGTTTCGGGCAATCGCTGAGCTTCGAATAACGCCGCTACTGCTTCACCTGTTTTATTCACATCATTCAATAAACTTCAATAAATATAAACAACTTAGGTAGCCTTGAAAGTCTACTACTGCGATAACAGTTATAATTACCAAGCAATTACTTTTATCGATTGATATCGTAAAGTTATTTTCAAAGAACGCAATATACCAGCTAACATTTTAATTATTTTCTTATCTTAGACATGATTTATCTCTTATCTTAGAGATGTAGGTAATTTCCAGAAAACCATTATTACACTCATTTTATGTGAGAGTTTGTTTTGATGTTTGTCAGTCAGCCACGCCAAGGCTACCCAACGGAATTTGATAGAATTAGGTATTCAGATAAAATAAAAACTGAGATAATATTATGCCGACAAAGCGTTCCTAAAGGCTAAAAACGAGTGTACAAGAAGGTGTGCAATATAAAGACAATATTTTCAACAGCATACTGTTTATTTACATTACATATTACATCCCTTAATAATAACAAATTACGAATATATTAATATCTTAAAATTAAATTTGTCACTAGTATCCTTACGAACTAATCAGTCTTTGGCGGCTATTCAGATCTATGCCCCGAGCTCACGCTAAGCCGGGAAATAATTCTGAAAACGATTCACACCAAAAATCTGACAAGTCCATAGATTCTGATTCGCTGAGAGGAGACGCGAGGGACTCGTAGCCTAGATCCGAGAAGGTCGTGTGTGTTGGGGACACGCCGAGTAAGTTCTCATCGTCTGATTTAGGTGATAGGCTCATGGGTGAGAGTAACTTCATGTCGCATTCTAGCGTTATGTCGGGACAGTCTGTCGTTAGACACGTGAAGTGGTTATCCTCAGTCACAGTCTCTTCAACCTCATCTGAGGGTACTTCGACAGTGATGCAGTCTTCCTCGCAGCTCGCGTAAAATATGTCACCCTTGTCTCCGTTCTCCTTGGAGATGTCTGGATGGGGATGTGCATATGAATGTTCCAGTATCCTGTCAATGTGTTTGTTGTCTACGAGCTCACTTCTACTGGGTTCCAGTTGCTCTGCTGCGGGCCCCACCACTTTATCTCCTTCAGGGCACCTTCGAGGTTCCCGGACTTCGACCTGAAACGATATTTAGGTTAAATGATGTCCTGCATTATCTTATCTCAGCTGAAATGATAAATGTTGTTTTTGTTGGTGGCGTCGCGTAACATTATAAACAATTTAATGCTACAGTATTGGGACTTAGATTTATACTACGTAATAACTTTCGATTTAACAAAACTCTAAACCCCTTATTCATAAAAATATGTAAACACTGTTTATCTCATCAAGATTCGCTGTCCTTTTCTGTCGTGTGACGTTTACAATATTCCAGAAAAAGGACTGTGTATCTTGATTAGCTGAACCCAGTTTAAATATTTTTATGAATAAGGGGGTGAATTTTAAAAATAAGTTAATTCATATAAAAATTAATATTTTTTTATTCTAATATGTTATTGCACGATCGATGGCATTAGAGAATGGCGAGTGTGTTGAAACTTGCAACATTTGATGACGCAATATTTCATCAGCCGGTGTCGTAGTGAGCCGGTGTTTTAGCTATATGAGTTATGGCGAACTATGAAATGGCTGACGATCCTTAGATGATCTACGTCATCGTAGGATCATTATTAATTTTTTATATAACTGTGACGTAGTTAAACACCACGGCATCGTCGGGAAAACACGCGATTATTATTGAAATGAATTACTAATTTCGTAATAATTTTTGGTCTTTAATCATTTCAACGACCTTTGTTTGGTCACTACAGACCGACGTCAGTGATGATGTGAATTAATAACGTCGCTATATCGTCCTAGTAAAGCTTTTAAGGGTTCCGTTGTAACTACTAAGAACATATCATTATCACTTACATTTTGAGCCTCTCCTGCAGCACCTGCATCAATCTCTTGGAGGAGGGAGTCTGCAAGTTGATGGAGGGCGTCGAGGTCGAAGTGGTCTGAGTCGAGCTGAGCGAGGAGGTCTGTGAGAGGAGACACATCGCCAGCAGCACGCGCGCCGCACGAAGCGCCGTCGGGGGCCCCACCTGGAACAAAACGTTCATTAAAAAAGAGATACTATAGCGGACTTGACAGACGTTGTCCTGCCGGTTTTGGTTTAGGAATCTAACCAATTCTCAAGTTCCCTAGAACACAAACCAAAAACTTCATAAAAATTGGTCCTGTCGTTTGGGAAGTGTTCAGTGACAAAGACACCCACAGAAGAATTATGTATTTTAAGATTACGTCAAAATGTCTAAAGCTTCATCATCATTTAAAATTTCACATAAGTATGGATAATTTGAATGTACCTTATTTAAAGATAAATAAGGTGGACATTTGAGCCAATTTAAATAGAATTTAGCCTTCATGGATGCCTTGTTTCAACTTTTATCACAGATTTAGCAAACAGGGTGTCTCAGCTGATGTTCATGAAGTTTCTTCAGAGATATCATTGTAAACAAACCTTCTGCTGAGGTAGAGACTCTGCTGGTCTCGGGGCTCCCGCGACGTTCCGTGCCGCGGCTTCGCTGCGTAGCGTTGCGTTTTCACTCATCAATCTCTCGTTCATCGCCTTGAGGTTCTCCACTTCTCCCATCAGTCTTTCATTCATGTCCATGAATTTCTGAATCTTGGCCTCCATCTCATCCATTTTCGCCTTCTTCCTGTCCCTCGACGTTTGCGCTGCGACTCTGTTCTTCAACTTCCTGGTGATGATGCAATAAGTTTATTATTGTTTTTGTAATTGTTTATTATTAACCCATATTCTTAATAAAAAAGATCAAAAAATACACTTAAACCCTAAATAATAAACCTTACAAAATTCGGTTTGTTGCCGGCATGTCTCCTTGTATATTTTTTTATTGTAAAAATCCATAGCAAACTATTAAGTATATTTAAATTGTTAAATTTATTAAACTAATTCAGCCGGTTTTAACTTACATCTACGCGAATGTACTAAATATACGGGCATATAATTTATAACAAGTATTTCATAACATTGCCATGTTAAGTGACATGGGTTCAGTAAACTTTGTATAAACTTTATGAAAACTAGCTAAACCATAGATGACACGCATGCAAAGCATTGTTGTAGGTATTATGACTCACTTTCGTTGCATCTTTTCCTCCCATGTTAAATGGTCCAATCTTCTTTTCCTGGACGGTGGAGGAGATACGTCGACGACAACCTTCGACTCCATTTCATCCACCGTCAGGTAATTATTGGGTACAGTTATGATGATCGGTGCGCTCATGATGATATTGTTATCATTCACGGCTTAAAAAAAGAAAATCCACCAAACTTGCACCACACTTAAACTATAGTTTAAAAAATTGCATAATCTTCCTGGTACAGGTGAGCACTTTTGCTAGAAAACTCTTTCGCGATAAGGTTTTACTCGAAATACACTTACGTCGTACATATTCGAGCTTCTGAATCGCATTAAAAAATTACAATTCCAGAAATCGTACGTGCCGGTTTGTGACTGGTTGTTTGATAAGAGTAGGCGTAATCCTATTGATATTCAGAAAAAGACAGACATATTCAAGTTCATATAAGAACGAGTGAGACAAAACTCATGTGTGTGACGTACTCAAATTCACAGACTAATAATGGTATAGCATGAATGAAGACTGTATTCGTTTTGTTAACAATGGAACTGTGTCTATGGTTTTGAATTGTTTTTAATGGTATGATGGCAACACTGGATCTCCGCCAAAAACAATATTTGTCATTGTCAGTGTCATATGAGATGTCATATTTACAGAATTTCTGTCAAGGGCATTTTGGAAAATATTTGGTCATGAGATTACACATTAAATAAAACAATTGTTATTGTATTGTTCGCAATTTTATTACGAGTAAAAGAAAATAACTTAGTTTAATTTGAATAAACATGGCTTCAACGAGTGCAGATTCGCAATCCACGATAGCCCAAAAAACTTGGGTTATGGCAAACAACATCGAAACTGTTTCAAGTGTTGATGATATTTATCGGTACGACAAAAAACAACAGCAAGATATACTTACCGCAAAACCATGGGAAAAGGAGTATGTATTCCTAACAATTAATTTTGTTAACAAATTTTTGTATATGAACTTTCAATAGTACCAAGCATTCCTTTGTATAATTATTACAATTTCAACAAAACGGAGAAGTTGACGAAAATGTAATATTTCCCAATTTAAATTTTAGCCCTCATTTCTTCAAAGACATCAAGATATCAGCATTGGCTCTACTCAAGATGGTAATGCACGCAAGATCAGGTGGCACTTTAGAAGTAATGGGGCTGCTGTTGGGAAAGGTTGATGCCAACACCATGATAGTCATGGATTCATTTGCTCTACCAGTCGAGGGAACAGAAACACGAGTCAATGCCCAGGCTCAAGCATATGAATATATGACAGCTTATATTGAAGCTGCAAAGCAGGTTAGATTATATAAAAGTAGTTAAAGGAGAAGTATGTTTCAAACATATACCTGTCCATTTATTAATTGTATTTTTAAGGGCTTATTCAGTTCGCCCTTAGTACACCAACACTGCAAACCTTTGCAAAAATTGGCAGATTCACTGTCTCATAGGATGTCTATGACAACAAATTAATATGTTGTATATCCTTTATTCCCTTTTCTACAGATTTTTGCAGTTTGCAGTGTAAGTGTACTAAGTATGTTATGTTCAAAAATGTCTTTAATTTACGCTAATATTCCTTTTATAGGTGGGTAGACATGAAAATGCTATAGGCTGGTACCATAGCCACCCTGGTTACGGCTGCTGGTTATCTGGTATTGATGTGTCCACACAGATGCTGAATCAGAACTTCCAAGAACCTTTTGTGGCTATTGTCATAGACCCAGTAAGAACTATTTCTGCTGGAAAAGTATGCTTAGGAGCATTTAGAACTTATCCAAAGGTAAGGATGAAATAATATTCTTTAACACACATTTGTATTTTTAAAAATAATGCCTATTTGTTATGCTTTCCAAATTATATTTGAAAAATAATAAATAAAATGACCATAGTTTTTATTACTATATTTTTGAATGCTTGTTTCTGTTAAAATATTGAGACATAAAAAAAACATTTGACGTTGAAAAAAGTTTTCAAACTTCTCTTTATTTTTATTTATTTATATGGTGCTTCGGCTATAACCATGGCTAATGTCAAGTTAAGGCAGGAAACCAACTTTCTTGTTCGAATAATTTTGAGTAATGTTACATAAACTTTGTCAAGTTTAGTCAGAGTAAAGATAAAACGTCAATACAGTAAAACTTCTCTTTGATTAATAAAAATATAACAGTTTTTTTTTGTAACTTAAGGGGTACAAACCAGCTAATGAAGAGCCTTCGGAATACCAGACTATTCCTCTCAACAAAATAGAAGACTTTGGTGTGCACTGCAAGCAATATTATTCTTTGGAGGTGTCATATTTCAAGTCATCTCTCGATAGGAGGCTACTGGATTCCCTCTGGAACAAATACTGGGTGAACACCCTGAGTAGCTCTAGTCTCATCACAAACGCAGACTACACAACTGGACAAATATTTGATCTGTCTGATAAGTTGGAGCAGAGTGAGGTTTGCTTAGGTAAGAATTTTTTATTGACAATAAAATGACTTAGTACCTCATTCTGCTATTCTAATCCAATATTAACAAAGCTTTGATCCAGTTACTGTCAGATCAAAGAAATTTTTAATTTTTGATCACTACACACACAATTAATAGTTAAAATTTTTATAAGAATAAAATTGTGTGAAAAAAAAACTCTAATGCTGAGACTTGAATCACTGCTTTTCAGGTCGCGGTGTATACGCCGGCACTGATCCAAACGAGAAGAGAACAGAAGATAAGCTCGGAAAGGCAACAAAAGATGCTTGCAAGACCACTATAGAAGTAATCCATGGTCTCATGGCACAGATGATAAAGGACAGATTGTTCAATAGCGTGAGTGGCAGACCTTCTCCTGCTACTCCTATGATTGAAAATTAATTTTAATTATTGCATTACACATACCTTTACTTTGTACTACTTATTTGTAAACTTGATTCACAATGATCATCAATACTGGACAGTGTACTTTTTAAGAAAATACATTATAGAAAATAATCCTGCTTTTAGCTATTATTTCCTTGCCCATTTGTATAATAAGTAATACTTTGATCATTTGGATGTTTGTCAATCATGTCTAATGATACTGAACGGATTTTGATGAAACTTGGTATAGATAGGGCTAAAAATGGCTTAGCTGACTTACAATATAGGATATATTTGTTAATTACACACGGGCAAATCCGCGCCTAAATGCTAGTCATTAATAATGTTCAGCAGTATTAGTACTGGTTATAGTAAATTAAAACACAATTTGATTATATAAACATTCTCAAATATTTATTAACCAATTTACATAAAATCATTATAATTATTTACATCTTTTTATCATAGTTACAGTTCCACGTTAAACCATAACATAGAGTTGTGGAGGGCCTTCTTTCATCCAGGTTCTATCATAAGCACCAAATTGCGTTTACCTTTTCCGAAGCTCAGCTGGACAATAAAAATGCGTATAATAATATATACCTGTATATACGAATGTATGAAATAGTTCCTCATGGTAAGTTTTAAGATTTTGGTTTGCCTTAAACGAATTTTAGGAAAAACTTGCAAAATTTTTCTATTGCAGGCGCGGTATTTCAAAATCGGACAGAATTAAAAGTATTTCTTGTTAATAGCTGACAAACCAATTTATCCTCTACATACACATTATGGGAACTATAAACGCGTACAAATCTGCATTATGTCCGGTGTAAGGCTAAAAACAGTGCATCTACATTTCCTTATGTAAAATATAGCTGATATCATATTTATATACAATGATTACCGACTCAGAAACTCTGAGAGACAGATTTCTATTCAAATATACATATTATAATTACTTTACACAAGCTTTTAAGTTCTGTCTTTCTATATAATGAATTAAAACCTACCGAAGCATACTCTGACCAAAGAATATAAATATAATTACTAAAGTTTATCAGATAACTTGGCCATGCTTCAAAACTAAAATAACTTGAAGCTTGAATTGTATTGCTTCTATTTTTCATGAAGCGAAAGTTATTTAATAAAAAATTAAGAAAAATACAGGAACAATCCTACTCTATAACGCCTAGCATTACAAGCAACAATAAAATGTCATAAATAAAATTACTCTTAACAAAATGCTTAGGGAACATGTTAGTTTTACTAAAATATAAGTAGGGCACTTTCTCACTTAATTTATTTATTGCTTTTTACTCTGTAAGTTAGGAAGTTGTTCATAAAAATAAGTATATTTAACAAATAAATCATATAAAAAAGAACTGAAGAAGAAAATATAAATAAGGATGTAACATTTGTATGTACATACAAATGTAATCAATCAAAAAAAATCAATACAAATAATAGTAATATTGAAGACTCGGCAAACAATTTATATAAATAAATACATAGTGGGAAAGTACTCTAAGACCTCCAAATCCCTTCATTGCATGTTATAATATAAGCATATTTTTGGTTACAGGCGTTTAGTTTTGCTCACCATCATTTGCATATTTTTCAATATATTACGTATAAGCCGAAAGCTATACGCATGGTGGTAAAACACAACTCACCAACTTATTAACGGTACAGTTTAAGATCTGTCCCAATTCAACATTAAATGAGTAAGGGAATTAAGGTGTGTAGGTTTATCAGGGGCGTTAAGAGTTTACGCTTTTGCGAAATAAACTAAACGCCCACAACATGTTATAATTAATTAAGTACATTCTCATCGCCATCCAAACTTTACAGGTATGTTACAATAACATTTTCACATTTATGTACAAATAGGCATTTTAGTCATCTATTCATTAGGCTCCGGTAAAAAAACCTACAAAATTAATTGACAGTCCTACGTTGAAGCTGAGATTTTATTAATACTGGTGTTTGTGCCAAATATTTTGGTATTACAAACCATAGGTTGGTCAGGGCTTAGAAAGTATTTGACTGTGGCGTTGACAGAAAAATGTGATTTTCAAATGTTATATGTCCAAGATGGAAGATATGTATTCTCTTTCTTCTTTTATAGTATGTCAGTTTTTAAAAAATATGTTTGAAGTCACCAGGTAATAATAATAAATGTTCTAATAACTGAGTATAATCTAAATTATACCCGACATTTCATTGCAAAGTTCATATACGATCAGGAAGCCTAAAAAGGTCGTAATAGCAATATTGCAAAGGAATTGATCTGCAATTTAAGTTAATTTTGTTAAAAATCGAATTGTTTTGGTAAAACAGCTACATAAAATCAATTTAAATTAACTACTACTTTCCAAGAAAAATTTGAAAATGAATTGCTCTTAGCAATATTGGTAAGTGGCCTTTTTAGCTCCCCGGATGTCTCTCAAAACTAAAGAAAAAAATAAATTGGAAATGAATTTTATAATTATGTGGCATAAGTAATTCTAATTGTGGAATGTTTATTCAATCTCATTTCCTTTTTTAATATTAACAGTAAACGGTTACGCCTATCAGTCCAAGGGAGTAACCATAGACTATAGCAGAATATTAAAAACCTCTCTATTACTTTGCTTGACGAAACATGTGTTACAGGATTAAGCGAAAAACTTACTGATCGGACGCGACTGACAGCCGCGATCTAGATAATTGTACATAGAAGTGTGCAAACTATAAGGCGTAAGTCGCGGACGTTCTGTATGGGCTGGCAGACGCGTCTGACGTCAGTCACGGACGTTTTATATGGGCGGTCAGCCACGTCCGATCAGTTTATTTACAGCTTTACGTAATTCCTAAATCTTATTGTTAGTGACATTAAACTTTTTACAACAGTGTTGCTATTAAAATATAGTTGCTATAATTTATGATAAATCGTTTCCAGGCTCTTTTATAATAGACATCTTATTTCTATTATAAAAAATATTTTATATGGTAAGGCGACCGTCCCACTCTATTAAAATAGCAGCACAGCTTAGCAGCCCCCCTAGACGAGTGGCAAGCGATAATCGTTTACGATATTTGCTTAAAGTGTTTTTGTATGAGATTGACATAATATAACGAAAAGTCACGTGATCTAGTCGTAAAAAATCGTAACGTAAGCGTAGCGCAAAATAGAATCGCTTCGAATCGTATGCCACTTGTCTAGGCCAGCAGTCCTTTAAGCCAACGTTAACCAATAGTTTAACAACAATTAAGCATTGAAATCATTACACAATATGTAAAGTTAACGATTAACAATTGTTGAAATATTGCAGTTAAAATAAAAACTAAACCTTATAAATAAGCTGATACTCTCCAGACGCCACGCATACCCATTACATATCTTTGACTTTTGTTAAAAAGGTTACTTGTTTATCCACAAGAAATCTATAAGATTTAAGACTTTAACATAAGTGTAGCAGTCTTAAAAACGCAGACTCTTCTGAAAGTATTTTCTTTCGAAAGCATTTTCTGCGTCTTTAATATGGCCCTCAGTGATTTGCCAACATCTTGCTTATTTAGTGGATATCATGGTTTGCAAGTGAGACAGCAATACTCGCGTGACAGGACGAGAGAATATAGTATACATATAACCGAGTAGGTCATTATCTTAGAAACGGACCGCGCGCGGCTTGCATATTGTGCGCCATCTATGCGCCACCGCACGCACACAAAGTTGTATATCTTGACTGACTCACTGACAAAACAGCTTGGGTTTGTTATGTGAGTGTGTCCAGCGCTTTTTCCCTAATAGGGCGCACACTCCACAGTCCGTTTCTATGAGGATGGCCTACATGTTGCTATATATTGTGTACGGTGTGCGGTCTACAGGCCGTAGGCTAGCGCCGGGCGTCAGTTGAACAGGTCGGGGGGGAAGTTGTTGACCTCGGCCTGCTCCAGGACGGGGTTGCCGTCGATCGTGTACGACACGCGTATCCGCAGCCGCAGGGGTGTCTGGAATATTCGTGACATTTAGCCCGGCCGCACATTATGCGAATTTATGATCAGAAAATTGTGACGCAGCTCTCAAATGCCGTACAAAATCCGATCGGAAATTTAAGTTGTTATTTGGGGTGTACAACAAAACATGAACCGAGAGCGATTCGGCGGTGCGGTCGAATTTTTCTGATCAGAAATTCTATTGAATATAGCTTTTGGTGACGGTTGCTCATTTCATTGAAACTAAGTTAAACAGCGTCCAAAGCCGAGACCTAGGGAGTAGGTTCGAACCCGGGTTCGCCCAACAAAGAGAAATTTTCTAATCTCAAGTACACAACCAGAGAGAGCCACGCTTGTAGAGAAATACCACACAGCCTTACTGAAAACAGGCGTGATACGGCGCTCGCGCTGTGTCTCGTCTAGTGAATGAGATCACTGGAGGCCCACCCAAGTAGCATTCTACTCCATTAAAGAGTTTACATTTAGTTCTAAGGTGGACTTAAAGCATTACTCTACTCTTATATTAACACTCTTATATAATCACTTATGATATATGAGCTGAATACACCTAAATCTGTAATGGTTGTTGGTGTCATAATACACTAAGAACATATAATACTCACTTTAGTAGGGTTGGTGATTTTGAGGATCTGCGTGATTTCACCCTGGGGAGTCAACACCGTACCCGACGGCGACATCATGTCTAATCGGAACGTCTGCAACAGAATGTTAAAATTAGTGATGTGTCAGGTCGTTCAAAATGTAGATTCGCGGATACGGATTCGGATATTTCATGTCAAAATCCGCGGATACGGATACCGATACGGATCTTCACTAAATCAGCGTCAGCGCTCGATAAAGACTTAGTTCTTTTTAATTACGTACTACGGTATAGTAACGTACGACCATAAATGTTTCCAATACAAAGGTTCCAAATATTTGATTTCAATAAATAAAATATATTCAGAACCAGATATTGCCGTCGCTTCGCTCTCATAGCCCTTGTTACTCTCCATCCTACTCATTCATTACACGTCATTTCAACTAATTCTATGCCAAAAATCAAGTCGATTGGTTGCTTGTTCGTAGGGGTATAAAGGAAGCATAAATAAACACACAGACACCTTACGAGTATAGTATGGCACATAAACTTTCTTTAACTACTTTTAACATTTATTTATAGAAAGATAAATTGAAACGGTAAAAGCAATTTTTAACAGATTTTATATGCAGATTCGGTCGCACTGAGAATCGGTCGGACGGATCTTGATAAAAATTTGTACACAGCTAACTAAAATAATAAGATATATTTTAATGCCGCTGAAATGTTCCTGTGGGGACCCGATAGACATTCCTATGCCGGGATTACTTGTGAATTTAAACCATTATAAAAGTATTTGAAAATATGTACCTATAAATTTGCATGCATAAGAAAAGAATTGTAACACCAAATTTAACACAACTTTTAGAGCAAAACAAAGAGAATATGAATATGAATTCTCAAATCCTTTTGAGTACTGACAAAATTTTTTATCAAAATTGGTGCCGTCGATTTGGGACTTCAGTATATCGACAGTTAAGAAACAAATACTGATATCTACAAAATGTTAATTTTGCAAGAGAGGAAAGAAACTTAATATAAATTTAATATTATAGTTATGGATTATTTATTCACGCAATATTCTTAGAAAATACTACACTTTATTACTGGTCACCACATTTTTTATTAGAAATAACGAGAAGAGGAGGAGGAGGAGAGTGTAGATAGGAGCTATTGTTTAACATATAGGCTTAAATTATTGAGCAGGCATTTATAATCAATGGAAAATCGATTTAATGTAGAAAACCTTTTATTTATACACGAATTATTTTCATAAGAGATTATACTCGTGTACTGGTAACAACTTTTCTTATTAGAATTCACGGGAAAGGATTTTTCGTGTAGTTAGCACTTATTGTTTTTAATATAAGCAAACATTTTCAAAGTAGCAATGTGTTTAGCAGTTAATTATAACAAAATATAAAAACTCGATTTGATGTAGAAAACCGCTTTATTTTAGAACATAATCTCAATAATGTCGTTATAAATTTAATAAATTGTTTTCATTTTTGTTCCAGAATCGCGATTCCGAATCCCGAACGTAGATAGCATTTGTTTCCATAATGTAGTTAGTCGCTATCACCAGCAACATGAAGCGTTCGATTCAATTATTGAACATAGCAGTTACTGGTTTATCTTGATAATGTTAAAAGTAATGCGTTATCGATATTTTATGTCTTCGACAACTGATAAGCAATATTTTGTTAGTAGACCTAAACAAAAACGAATAATCGAAAAAAAGTAGATAGCAGTATTTGGTTCTTAACCGCGTCGATATATCATGTCTATATATCTATCCGTTACTTCGCCCATACCGCTGAAGACTTTATTACTTTGAGTCATGGGGAAGGGCATAGGATACTTTTTATTCCGGAATTTTGACGCAACAAAGTTACCCGCAACTCATCTAATTATATATTTAAACTTGCCTTTGCGCGCGACTAGGTCCGTGTGAAACTTTATAATTTTTTTTTTTGTTTTTGCAACATTACTGGCTCGGCTAATTGGTCGTAGCGTGATGCGATATTATAGTCTTCCTCGATAAATGGACTAAGCAACACAAAAATATTTTTTTAATACCGGCCAGTAATTCCTGATTAGCGCGTTCAAACAAACAAACAATTCAGCTTTATATGATCAGTATAGATTAATAGTAAGACGAAGCCGACTCACCCTTGGCACGGCGGCCTGGAACAGGAAGTCTGTGAGCGGCGAGGCGGCGGCGGATGCGGCGTGCATCGTCAGCGTCGCCGTGCCGTCCGCACCGCGCCGCGCCCGGAACTCCACCCGCAGGTCGGACTTCTCTAGCGCGACTACTGTCGTCTCTGAAACGGGGAATACAAGTCGTCGTAGTGGTACAAAAATACTCATCTGATAAAAAAAAAAAACAAATCGACATGAATTTTGTGCTTTATTGATTGATCTGGTAGACCTCCAGCTCGCTGATTCACGATGCGAATCCGCGCGGATTACGTCCCGATCTCGGAAACTCTTGTCTCTACCAAGCGATGACCGAATATCATTTGCTTGAAAGTGACAGGAGTTTCAAAATTTTTGGAATGTTTTTTAAATGGAAAAATTTTCTAAAATGGAATTGGAAACACATCACTACTGCGAGCCGAATGACTAAGCGTTCCCGCGTGGGGACTTTTCCGATTTCTGACAGTAGTGAAATTTCTCTTCTATGAGTGAGGAAAATCGGGTAGTTTTTACTAATTGTCATCTGCTTGAAAGTGAAAACGTTTCACTTAATGAATCGGCTCACTGATGGCAAATAAAACATCAAGAAATTGTTAAGATTTCAAATCGAACATAATTATTTTACCTGGCGCTTGTACTACCGGTGTCTGCGGTGCGAACAGCCCGTCAAGCAGCAGGTTGGAAGTCGGCGCAGGCACGTTGTTGTTGGCCACGCTGACCGGGTTGGCCGGGATACTCGGCGGACCTAGCTCCAGACCGCTCAGGAGGTCTAGGATGTCCTGGGAAATTAGGAATAGGGGAATTAATTAAACACGAATATTGTGAACTGCATCTAAAAAGAGGCCACTTAGCAATATTGTTATGAGCAATTAATTTTCTTATTTTTCTTGCAAATAACTAGTAATTTTTCGAAACAGTACATTCACGATAATTGAAATCGATTTTGAAGAAACCATTTTATCAAAACTATTCGATATTTTAACAAAATTTATTAAAATGAATTATGTAGACATTTTTTTTAAATTTCAAACTTGAAATCCATACTTGATAGTATAATATTATAAATATATATTGTAATGGGAAAGTGTGTTTGTTTGTTTCCGTGTCCGTCCTTCAACGCCCTAACGAAGCATCCAATCGACTTTTGGCGTAGACGTTTTTGAGAGGATAGAGAGAAACAGGATAATTTTGATCTTTGAAAAACATCAATTTTATTCAAGCTATAGCTTGATCACAAGTGCTATAGTATAAGCGCGCATCTACCATGGTGCGTACACCATGGTTGCCGGCCGTGCTTCTCTGTCATTTGGCCGTCAACACTGATGGCGGTAGTATTCTTATCTGTCCCTCGTCCCGTCCCACGTTCCTAAGGCGCGGTATAGAGGTTGTCGTCAAGCTACAGTTAATAATTAAACAACTCACGTTAGTAGTGTTAGTCTGCGGCGCGTTGTCTGTAGCGGGCGTGTGCGCATCGCCGTTCGCCAGCGGCTCTGAACCGATGATCAGGTCCAGTAGGGCGTCCTGTATTACACATAATATTATTATTTGAAGTAACGTCGTTGTTTACACATAATCACGGTCTTACAAATAAAAATATTTGTACAATCAGAGAAGCCGAAACAGCCAGATTGAGGATCTAAGTAAATTGATTGCGTTACGTCAAACCCAGCCGACAAATCAAGACTCACATGGAATTGACATATTCCAACCAACTGACGTAGGTCCGTCAACTGGCTATCTTTCAATTTTTCCCCTAATGGGGGAAATTGAATGATAATTAAAACAAAAGAAAAAATGATTTCGACGACGACGAAAACGTTACACGACAGACAGAAAAACAACGAACAGCGAATAAACGTGTTTTTAAGAAAATTTTCAGCTGCAATTTCTCAATATTTTAGTACTGAGTAACTTGAAAAGGAAAAATACGTGAATTTTTATTTTAAACACGTATCAACATATCGTAATTTGGCCGGTACATTTAATTGCACCCTGCGTAGAATCATACATAAAGAGACCATCATGAAAACAGCCTCTAAAATTTTTTTTTGTCATGCTCTCAGTATTCAGCGCAACTATTATTACGGGCCTTAGGATTGAGCGCTGACTATTGATACGGGCCGTAGTGTCACCGGCACGTTTACCTGGTCCTGATGTTGCGGTGCCGCGGGCTGCGTCGGCTCGTCGTCGTCGGGCGAGTCGCGCGGCGCGGCAGCCTCCATCGGCGGCATGCGCTCCAGCAGCGCCGGCCGGAGGTGCGCGTATTGCCTGCGACAACACAAATATGTCACTTCACTATAGCTTGACCACAAGAGCCGCCGCATTACCGCATTGGGTGTGAGCGTGGCGAGGCGGGGAGGTCGTCGGGTTACCATGGTAACTTTTCATTTTCATGATAACTTCTCTGTCGGTCGGCCGCCAACGCCGACAACGGTAGTACGCGCATGAGACTTAAGATAGGTCGTGACTTATCTCGTGATGAGAGATACATAATTTTTAAGTTGGTTGACTACTATAAATGAAGTAAAGCTTAATACATGTCACCACGTTTTATACACTATTCGTATGTTAAAAAATTAAAAAAAGACAATTTATATACTTTTCGGCTTTAAACAGTTTTAACTCTAAACTGTCAAATGATATCGTAAGATACGTCCAACAATTATATTGATCTCGCGTGTACTCAAACTCTTTCTCAACCGTCCCCCGCCCCGTCCCACGTTTCAAGCACACGGTACAGAAGTTGTGGTCAAGCTATATACAGAGTATAACAGAAAGTGGTAGATACATCAACTCGTGCATGTGCCTGTGATTACACAACTTTCATTCATGTGGTAGCGACGCGTCAGGAGCCGTCCGAGTAAACAAGGTTCACCCACACATAGAGCCGCGCGCACATTTGAGTGTCAGTAATGTGTGATTCGGCCGGCTCGCCCGGAGAAACACAACGGCTTCACAGAAAATCAGCTTGAAACAGTAACACTAACCAAAAATATATATAAAACTTAAGATTACAATATCGCCAGCACTATTGTGCTATGTGTTGAATTAGTGTGTCTGTGAGTGTGTTCCCTCTTAAAAGTCTACTGCCACTCTTTTTTGGTTTTTTCAAGTGGTCCGTTTGCTCGTTTATGTAACTAGAAAAGATAAACTTACTTATACAGCTGTGATAGTTCAACTCCTCGCTGCTGCAGCTCGATGTGTATGTGGGAGCCGAACGTGTCGATGATAACGCGGATTTTACTGAAATACAAGAAACGAGTCGGGGTCATACACCGAGATACACACAGCCAGATAGTCTAATGCTAAAAATGTAGTTTAATATTTTGCATGATGGTTTCAATTGACCCATAGTTTTTTTTAATTTCTCCGTTTGAAACCCATAACTGTTTAATAGCATTTACTCGCGGGCCCGTTGTTAATTAAGACTTTTGCACAAATGACTGGATTCAAGGGGATCATATTTTCACTAGAATGAAATTATCCTATTATTCTAAATGTATTTATATATAGATGATGCCCGGATTCCTTTGCACCAAAATTCCTTTATCCTGTACATTTATACGAGATAAAAATTATATACCCGGGACTCTAAGTACCTTTATACCAAATTTTAGCATAAACGATTCAACGATTTAGGCTAGACAGACGTCCGTCTTTCGACATGCTTTCGTATCTATAATATTAGTATAGATTCGTTAAGTACTTTCGGCGTGTTTGACAAACTTCCAGTATCGAATCAAATCAGCGAAAAGCTACTCACTCTTGGCTTTGTTTAGTCGTGAACCTCGTAGATAGTTTCGCGAGTGACAGTAGCAAATATTCCTTAGTAGTGATCGACAGCTGAGTAGACCACAACAGCTTCTGGTATATGTCGATCACATACTCCTCCGTCGGTCGAGTGAAGTCGTCTGCAAATAAAGTAAAATGATGACATTGTACGAACAATACCTTTGGAAAGAGGCAATCGGCTAATTTCGGCCGTATAGAGCGTTACCTGTATCACACGAAATACAAGCAGTCCGGGGAGCTGTTGCAACCATTATATTTTGAACTGGACGCGACCGCACTCCATCGCATTTATACAATGACTGACAAACGTCTCACTGTAGTGTGAGGCAGAGAACGTGGCACGTTATACATATTTTGACATTTTAATACTATGAAAACCGCTGCAATAAGTAGTACAGATATTGTGTATCATAATATGAGGTATAAAGTCTCACCGACACCATCGTCGTCCACCATGGAGATGGCGTTGCTGGCCTCCGACACCAGCATGTCGCCGTACTCGCCGATCGTCCACGCTGCCACCTGAAATTACATATTTATATTTAACGCAACGTTGTTTATACGACTACTTTTCTTTTAAAATCGATTATATTCCAATAAAAATGCTGCATAAGCTGCATTTCCAAAGGTCATGCTAATTTTCACGTAACTAAAAAAATTTCCTTCAATCATCAAAATCGCATCAAAATTATTAAATTTGTGTGTGAGCTCGTTTAACATTGTCTTGCAACAGGAATTATTATTAGAAATTTTCACATGATGTGCCGGACATCAATCAAGGACACGAAGAACATCATTTGACACACACATAAACACGCACGTAGGCACGCACGTAGGCACGCACGCACGCACACACAAACACACAAGCACCTGTATCAGCGGCTGTCGTTCCGTGGCGTCGGCGGCGACTGCAGAGCGGTGTAGCGCGGTCCACAGACGCATGGCGGCGTACGCCTGCCGCTCGCCCGGCGCCGCAGACACGATCTGCAGCGTGCACGACACCGTGTCGTCGCGGAGATAGTTGCCAGCCTGTAAATAGTTGTAACAGTTAGTTCAACTCAATTGTGGGCGCGGCTCTAGTGTGGGTAGGCTTTATTTATTCGGGCGGCGCCTGCCTTTGTTTTTTACATAGTTGATGACAAAACCGTCATTAAATTAAAGTTAATGGCTTTAAATACGGCTGTTATACAGGGTGTGACAAAAGCAAGTGATAATATTTTAGAGTGTGTATTTGCCCCTTATATAGAGTTTACTACGCATGTCACAGTAAACTAGCGCCGCAGCGACATAAGGGACTAATACATATCACACAGTTACACACCCTTTGTCATATGCTTTTGTTACACCCTGTAAAATGATTTAAAAACTAGATGATGTCCGCAACGGAGTTGCGCCAAAATTAGTTTATTGCTCGGGAACCGTACATTTTCCCGGGATAAAAAGTAAATTCCGTACAACATTTCAGCAAGGTTCCGGAGTTTGGGCGTGAAGAGATAACAGACAGACACACTTTTGCACTTATAATATTAGTATAGATATGTTATTACCTTCAACAAAACCTGGAACAGCGTATCCAGATGCCACTTGCTGGACGGCGCGTATCTTTCAGCCGCCAGCACCATGGCGCTGGAGCAGTGCGCCTTGAACTCTGCGTCAGAACGTTCCAGAAACGCGAGCAGTTCCTTCATCATGGACCGGATATTTTGACCGTTGATCAAAGCGAAGGAGAGCTCCATGGCGCGCCGACGGATCGACACATCTGGATCCTGGAAACGAGATGTCGTTATCAGTGAGGAAACGGAAATAACCGGCCAAATGCGAGTAGGACTTGCGCATGAAGGATTCCGCAATCTAGGAGGTGTCTAATTTTTTTATCTTATTAAAAATTAAACTTATTGTAAAATTATTTTTTAAATGGTAGTCATAAAACTTAAATATAGTGTCAGTTAATATACAATAGTCCGTATTTTTTGGTATGTCATTCAGCATAATATTTTAATATATTTACCTGACAATATTGACATAGTGCTGTATGTTGAAATGTTAACACGAGTGCACACCTTCCATTTGTATTCAGAACACAATCGTGACGAAGGATAAATTGCTAATAATGTTATCGCTCATGCTATGCATAACCGATAACAATGCATAATAATATTTTACATCAGCAACTATACTGTATATCTTCCTACTTTACTCGCGTTTTAAAAGGAGCGACTAATATCTAATGACGGCTGTATATAAATTCAACATTTTTCAGCGCGCCCAGTGCCAAAAAAGAACACTCAGCGGTCGGCGGCATACACGATACATAATTGGTTATAAAGGTGGTTAACCAAACTATAATTTATTATCAATTCAACCATATACTTAAATTTGGCTTAAAGATGTCGTATCAGGCCGTTAAATTTTATTTAAAAAAATCGAAGACTCCAGACCATAAACAAAAATAATTATCATGTCAAAATATCGTATTGTAGTGTGCGTAGCGCTTTATTTATTAAAAATATGCAAGATTAAAGCATATTTTAAAATAATATAAGTATTCCACGCTCCTCCTGCATATTATCTGTAACGGGGAGAAATTTCTTGTTTTTACATCCACCGGTCTTTCGTAAAAATGGGTAAAAAGTTTTTCGCTTTCGTATTAATATATAGTTATCCATATAATTATATGACGTCAGCGTCATATTTGCTATTACTATTAAGCTAATATGGACATGAACCTCGGCACCTATTTAGAATCAATTACCATGACTCATACATACAATTGGTTGTGATTGAGACATAACCTAACGACTGTATCACTGTAACAGTGTATAGAAAGACTAAAAATACACTGTGACGAAATTATAGATATATAAAAAACTAGCATTTACTCGCAGCGTCGCCCGCGTGGAAATATCGTTCACATCGAGTATGCAAAATATGATATCTGCTACGTTTTTTTCAAATTCAAATCGTTATTGTCAAACGCGGTTTATAAAAAAGGAGCTTTTTCTCGCAGCAACGTCCGTATTAAATTTGAAAATCAGGTAAAATTACGAATGTAAGGAGATCCTATAGGAGCCAATGTTATCTCCAATACTTTGGTATTACATAGACAGTATGTTACTGTCTGCTTTTGAGCAGACAGTAACATACTGTCCATCCTCTTAACTGAAAACAAAAGTCGATTGGTTGATTTATTAGAGCGTTAAGAAAAGACAAACGAATTAGCAAAATAAGTTTCCCATTTATAATATAGTATGAGAAGACGGAGACCCAATGACCGTTTCATTGCAAAAATAGTATATCTTCGTCTTGTCGCGTTATCAGCTACACATGCACAATCAGGGAAGCTGAATCAGAGCCCGATGCGGATCTACGTAAATTGGTCGCGTTATGTCAAATCCAGCCGACAGATCACGAATTCCATTTCCGTCCGGTCCGGTCAACTTGCTCTGTTTCAACTTCCTTATTGTACATTATACTCCTCTGGAAGTTATCAAAGTCTCACCTTCAGACACTCCAATATAGTAGTCCTGTGACGCTGCACAGCGGACGTATCGACGTGGACCGTACGCAGCAACGTATTGAGAGCAACGTAACGGATATTCTTGTCGTTGTTCAGCAGGAACCGTCCCAGTATATTCACAGCCAACACTCTCAGACTACTCTCAGACCGGATATCCATTATAGACAACACAGTCTCGTAGAGAATGGTGTTGCCGACGTTTTTACTGGTCTCCGTGTTCGTTGCAACTTGGGCGAGGATGTCGTTCATAGCTTCCGAAGACTCAGCATCGTTTTTCCCCAATATTCGTAGCAAGCGGAGGATTTTCACCTGAAATTATAAATACGTACATGTATTTTGTATTCGGTTTATAATGACACGTCTATAAAGCCAAAATTATATAGTCCCTATTATATTTACTAAAATGAAGAAGGGATGCCTCAAACTTCACTTTCATTGGGGGGTTAGCAAAGATCTAAACGTTTTCGCTTCTTTGTAGAATCGCATACAAAGGTTACTTTGGTATACTGCAGATTACCTACCTAATCTAATGATACATATTGTTTGTTGGGAAATGGATAAGTAAATTATTTAATAAAATAACAGTACCTGTAAAAAGGGATCCGAAACGCCACTGACGTCGTGCTCCGGGGAATACCCGGCCAGGATTAAGTTCTTGAGTATTCTCACCAAATTCGGAACGATCTAGAATGATAATGCACGTTATCACCATGAAATTAAGGTCCACTATCGATACCCACATATACAAAAAGCTTCTCAATTTACACAGAATATACCAGGCAAATACACAAATGTTTTACAAATACGTTATACCAAAAGCTTCGAAATAAAAATAAATTTTATACATCGATACTTTACATAGGATTACAGAATAAATAAAGAAAATAAATAGAATACCATTACCAAGAAGAAGATTTTAGTACATTTGGGTGCAAATTCAAACTAGTGTTTCACTCGGGTTATTACTGTGTATTATTTTCGTGATATGATCTGACCATAAACTATGTTACTTTACGAGTGTATCTGTGTTAAATTTTTTCTGCTCTGTGATATGTTACTTGATGGATATCAAATACTACACATTTCTAATTTTGGATTATTTTACAAAATACAATTTGAATACAGAATCGTGATATTTTATTATACTTTAACGAATTTCAAAGAACTGATCCCTAAATTGATCTCTTTTAAAATAATAAATAAGATCATAAGAATAGAAACCTGTTTATATTATTCTACAAAATAGGGCGAAGGAATTAACCTTGATAATGATTACTATATAGACTAAACAAAACCGTCTTGAGAATTGACCATTACAGCTCGCGTGCTAATTGCCAATAACGGTAAACAATATACTATATTTAGGCATTCGATTAAAGTAATTACACAGAAAACCTTAAGCCTAACTAACGATATACGAAACCACATAACAAGACAATCCGTATTGCAGTTTGATCAAAAAATAAACAGCCTGTATTCGAATGGGGTTTCTAATTGTTTTCTTTGATAGTATTAGCGGGAACTGACAGTGTTGATTATAGTTAGTAACTTCAATGTATATTAATATGTCAATTAGTACCATCGTTTGCCTGTAGGGGCGCTGTTTAAATGTCATAGATATTTATAATGATACAAAGTGTGCTTAATTATTTTTTCAACGATAGCTACTTAGGACACTTTGAATTACAATATGATAGATGTTTTTAATTTTATATAATATACAGGTTGTTTATTATTTAATCAAACTGTTATCATGCAAGTATTTAGTCCACTGACATCAATAAAATCGAATGTTCCGCCTGACCAACAACTAAATGAAGTCCTAATAACATTTTTCTATAAGCATGTTACTATAATTTTATGATTGGTTTATAATGTTTAATACATATTATGTATAGTAGTAAGAAAGTGGAAAGACTATTTTTAAACCATCACCAAAAATGACAATAAAAATAATTAGTGTGCCATGAATCCTTCCATACACCTATGACTGTTTAAACTAATAACTCTAACCTATTCGAGCAGTGACGTCATCGGGAAAATTACAAAAATCACTTTTTTCAAATGAATATTTTAAATAGTTTACCGATGAAAGAAAACGCGACCATATCGCTGGTAACTGCGTTGACGTCTCAACACGAATGGACTAGAGGTTCAGCAACTATCAAGATTATGTCAATGGACTAAATGGTGGTGCAAGGATCAGCGGTAGAATTACCTCTCGCTGCCCGCTCTCCTACGGGACAACACAGACAGTATTAGTATATTGCTACATTATCATAGAGGTATTGTATGGAGCAGACGATGTTATTGGCAAATGTGGACATGAAAATGAATCATCCATCTCGCTCGTTATCATTTAACGGAAAAGGACAAATGCATTGCGTTAAGCCTGATTAAAAAACCGCTGTAGGATCAAGTATGTTTGATACTTGATTTTTATCTGTTCTATAAATACCTCAATGAGTATCGTGAATTCTTGTTTCTAAATTAACGTCAACTACTAATATATGTATATTAAAGTACATATTATACATAAGTAGCACAATAAGCCCTGTGCTTAATTTGTAAATATATCGCAAATAGCATACTCTCTTTTCAAACGAACACAGTGCTTTAATTTTCTACTTGTATACTTTTTTTTTGCGGCGAAAAACCAATTGAGTTACTTACAGCTTCTGCTTTTAATCATAAGTTTTATAATTTATTAAAAGCAAACTTTAAAGAAGTCTCTCACATAAGATGAATCAATTTTATCTTTTCAGCGTTTGTATGAATAGCAAATGGTTTTAGTCTCATAACATAGCATCTCATAATAATAATGTACTAAAGTAAATGCAATAAAATAAAGAATAAACATTTTATTAATACAGAGATCAGAGAACATGATACCATAAATATCAAGAAACCTTAATGTTCAAGTCTTGCTAAGAGCAATTACCCTAGCAATTTTCATCAGTAACAACCAATAAGTACCAGGCTTTCATAACATAGAGAGAGATGCTAATGACTGTCTGTATACTTAGAGTTATAGGTCTTAACGTGTATGATATAAAGTTGAAATCAGCTCACCTTTTTGAAGTGGTTTAGTGTGTCGGGGCTGTTCTCGCACATCTCCGTGATAAGCGTCACGCCGGTGATAAGGACACCTGTTAATCACATCAAACTTGGCATGTCACCTCAAACCATCTTGCTATAGTGCTTTCGGTCAATGTAGGCGATAGCGGTCACTGACCATGTGCTAAAAGATTTGTCAATTCTATACAAACCGCGTTTGACAAAAGCAAAGTACGCAACTCAACCCTTTTTGTCACTCGCCGTTCGAATAGAAAAAACTTTTTGCCAGAGGGTAATGACCGTTACCGCCTTAACCTAGAGGTTATTTTGTAAGATTTACCCACAAAAAGAGAATTTTATTTTAAAGATATAATTTTTATTTAAAGATATTTCAATGAAAAAATTACCAGCTGTATTTCCGGACAAATACGACCTACAATTCTTATAGAAAATAGCATTTATTCCCTAATGCTTAGAAGACTCAAACTTAGAAGACCGGCAATACACCTGCAACTATTCGGGTGTTTACGGACGACGATAGCTATTTACTATCAGGCGACCCGTTTGATCGTTTGCTTCCTTTTATTTAAAAAATTAGCTCACCATGATTCTTCTCGGTCAGCAAACTCCTCGTAGCCGGGAGGAACATCTCCATCAAATCCGGCACCCGCCGTATGATCCTGAAGGCGCACAGTGCCGCCTTTTTCTTGATGTACGCGTTGGGTGACTTGATCAGCCTCTCCACCTCCGAGGCGAGGTCTCGCGCCATCTCCGGGGAAGCTATGGCGCCGAGGGTGCATAACGCCAAGCCCACTACAAACTGGGTGTTGCTGTTCAGGTCACTGGGAGAAAAAAAATTGTGTCAACACAAGAGCATCCTAGATAGTTTAACTCAGTAGTACGCGCGGCCCTATGTGTGCGTGCGCAAGTAAATACACAAATTTCATTCATGTGACAGGCACGCGGCAGATGCCGTAAACAAGACTTCCCACACATAGAGATATCCGCGCGCACAATTAAGTTGAAGTAATTATGTTATGTAACAATAGTTACGTAACAGCCAACTTTGTTCAACATTTTAAGAGCCTGTTTCACCGCTTACTGATAAAGTTTGTGTTAGGCTATCCACAACTTTTTGGACAGATTCTCCATACAACATCCGTCAAACAAAGTTGTGGATAGATTATCTGTAAGCGGTGAAAAAGGCCCTAAATCTGATAAAAACAATCCCTAAGCTATTCAAACTACATCAGCGAGTTTATAGCACATAAATACGTGTTAGTAGTTTGTTTGATTCAGTTAAAACTAGTTTGACGTGCTCTACATTCGCTGGTATAATGTTACACAGCTTAGTGAAACCCGACACGGTATCATGGTAATCCACAAAACGCAAAACTAAAAACATATATTTTGTCAGCACCGTACGCGCCGCGTTTTAGAAATCGTTGTATGCTTGTAACTATGTGAAACCTTCAAACCTCGTACATTCACGCGAACCGTACGCGGCGCTTTTGATGATCCGTAAAGTAAATGTACGAGGCGATGAAGAAATGCGGCGCGTACGGTGCTGACAAATTTGTGATGACCTTAAAGAATTCTTATAATAGATACAAACATTTATATTTTAAAAAATCTTGGAAATGTTAATTCAAACGCAACTAAAATGTAGGATACTTTTTTAATAAAGTTAACCTTTCTCCTTTTGTACCTTAAAAAATATAGTTACTTTGTGTCTTTGATTAAAACTATACTAAAGCGAGCTTCCAGTTAAAAACATGCAATAAATATTAATATAGGACCTATGAATAATAATGATCCTCGTCAATATAAAACTACGTAGAGTTTGAAGTGTTCATAATAAACGTTTTCCACGAGCTTTTTAATTAAAATATCGCACAAAGTAACCGCGGCATGAGGAAATCACAGCTTCCCCTAAGTTTGTTTAGTGGTCTGTACTTAGTACACCTGCCAGAGCCCTTATATCCACCACATAAGGTTCACCCTTGTATAAATTAGAGTTTCTCTAAACATTCGTTTGACACACTTTAGGAATTATGTATAGTAAACCTTTGGAACTAATTAAGAGAACAAACTTTGGTTTACAAAACAAATTTGTCGCCCTTAGTTATATCGTTTATGAACTGTAATTTAAAGTTAGTTTTAATTATTAAACAAGTTTTAATAGACGATCAGTTTATGTAATGATAATTATGAAATTCTTCGATTTCAAAGATTGATCTAATTATCTCAATATATTAATTAGACCGTGAAATTATGAGACATATTTTATATATTATAATAAATATGAGCAAATTTTTGTACTAAATACAAGGAAACACTAATCTTACAGGTTTTAGACCCATTAGTAATTCTAAACGATAATAAAGTATGTCTTTCGAGTCCGATTGTCTCAGGAGACGAACCTATTTTGCCCTCAATACATATGATATTGTAATGCAAAATTAAATAATATATTCTTTGCCTTCATTTAAATCCCGAGAGACCTACACATCATTTCTATTTAGAGCGTATTGTCAATTTATCACGTAAAAGGTTTAAATTTTTTTCAACTGCTTTCGATTTGGCTTAATTCAAAAGTGCATAAATCAACATTAGTATTGAAAAAATAAACTCGGGTCAAAGAACCGCACATAAATTTATATATAGTCAATATTGAGATGATTGCATTTTCGTCAGCACAGTATGCGCCGAATATCGTAAAGTAAATGGCTATAAAAAAAATTGAATATGCAAGGTTTCACGTTATTGTATATAACTATAACGAGCAGTTGGTACGGTGCTGACAAGGGTGCAATCACGTCAATATTTACCTGGAATATGCCGACCAAATAATTAAGTAATCTAGCTTTGTATCATTTCTATTATTGTATAAAGCCGTGCGCGGTCTTGTGTGCAAGCACTTGTAAATTACGCAACTGTCATTCACGTAAAGTAAACAAGGCTTACCAACACATAGGGCCGCGCGCGTAACTGAGTTGAACTAACTATACTCACTTCTTCAAGCTATTGGTGATGAGCAGATGAACGTCCTGACGCTCATCCAGCAGCAGCATGGCGCCGAGGTAGCCCACACGCTTGTCCGTGAAGCGGGAGCTGGCTATGAGCTTCAAGCACTCGAGCTGACCGAAGTGAGCCGGGTAGCCCAGCATGTGGATGTAAAGAAGTTTCGCAATGTTCCGACATCTGGGGAATGGTGACTGGTCAGTTGATAGTGACTATTGGTAGGTGTTACATTGTACCACGTTTAACGCATCTATATGATCATTGATTCGAAAACAAGTCCAGGAAAACGGGAAAAGATCTACAAGTATTTTGTCCCTAAAGTCTGCCTGTACTTCTATTCTCCCCCATTTCTATTACGGTATTGCTAAACATGGTAGTGAAGAAAAGTTTACACATTTTAACTTGTTGGTAACTCTAAGCGTTAAAAAATTGCGTTTTAATAAGTAAGGAAACCAAAAGTCAAGATTCCGCTTCGTACTTGTTGCTAATTTAAGTGAAAGCACTGTTTGCAGATGATATGAGCTAAGCTGACGTATATTTGCTATGCCGCGGTCAAAAACGATGTGCGAGGGTAAAATTGCTTGGGCCTGTGCCAACAGCTTTTTATTTTGTTTGTGCTACAGGCTTTCATCTTATTGAAAATGTTAAACTTGCAATATTGTAAGGTCTTTGTACTAATAGAACAACGTGACGCGGAAAATGTCACCGGTAATCGCGGGAAGATTGATGATATTCTGAACTGCCTTGTCATTATGAAATCAGGACTTTACGACACGAAAACTACACTCAGTTCCAGTAAAAATACGGGAGAAAAAAAAACGGACAGACTGCATATACACTATACTACTGTAGAAAAAAACCTTTTGATATCGGGGATACAGTGGACTATTGCACAGGATCTTCAAAACCAAAAAAAATTCCAGGCGAACCACACACACGACTCGAATCATAGAATCCTAAAAATATGAAAAAACAATCGAACGCGACTACGAACCGAGGGATATCACATAATTTATGTGTGCATGAGCATGATTCAACGATGCTGTTAAGCGTATCATCGTATGCCTTCCCAAGCAGGAGATTTCTCTAGGGCACATGCCTTCTCAAGCAGCACTTTTTTATGATACCTAAAAAGTTTACAAGCTTCAAAGTGCCTACCTCCAAACACTATCTTCCTCTCTAAAAGTGGATCTTATGTAAGCACACTCCTTGTTAACAACACTTCGCTCTTCGGCCGCAGTCCTTGCGGCTCGGATCTGTCTTATGAGATCTCGTAGCCTGGTGGGAGTCTGCATCCGCACTGAAACCGGCGCGACTGTTATGGACGACACGCACACAGAAAAAAGCCAAGATCAGTGCATTTGTATGTGTTAACTTAATATTAAGCGGCGGTAGCGTGGTGTCGAAACTTTGTAATCCGTTCCAAATTTAAAAAGAGCACACTGTCCACAGATACTAAATGGAATCCTTATTAAGATCTATATTTTTTCATTGACTGAAAGTCTTTTGGAATGGACTATATATTATGCAGTGCTTGTGACAAGTGGTAAAGCAAGGGCACAGGCATAGATAATATCCCTTCAAAGTTATTATAAAAGTGGAAAAGTTTCGACAACACAACCATAGGTTAGAATAAAAGGCGTTAGTACTACAAACTAAAGTTAGTTATTAGTTACTACAAGTTATAGTATAAAATAGAAAATTGTGCAGAATAAAAAGGCAATACCAATAAAATTTTTTGACAACCTGTAATATTGAAAAAACAAGTTCTTTATCTAGTTGCCTTAAGCTTCTACAGTATTTTGATCAGAACCATTAAGCCAGACCCAGTGTTAATTATTCAATCAAGAAGTATCAAAAAAGCTTCAATACTAATACAGCAGAGGCAAAGAGTAAATTTCCCAATTAAAACCCCAGGGGCAAATTCATAAGCTCTACATTATCAAAAATAATGTGCATTCAAATGTTTTCAAATTGTAATTGAATATAATAAGTGAACTGCATTCTATTATTAATATTATTAAATAATTATATAAATGTCTATAGAACTACAAATTGTTAAATTAATAAACATTACTGCTATAATAAGTTTTACCTGTACAAACTATGTTTAATTTAAATTTAGAATAAGGTGCAATAAACTGTACTCACCTCTTTCTATAGCTTCATTTACCACCTGTTTGATGGTGGCAATGTTAAAAGCTGGGTTAAACCTGTAAACGAAAAAAAATATTAAGTCAAGACATACCTACCAACAAATTAAACCGTAGATTAGCAAGCTAAAGAAATTTTATAAAACTTTATTACAAAGTCAGTATTTTTTGTAATATCATATATTTAAAAACAACATATATTTTATTCAATTTACAATTTCTGTAAATAATTCGTTGTGATTGCAAACATGCCATAAGTAAGACATAAGGATAACTAAGTTATGATATTTAGAAGCATAACGATAGCATAAAAATCATAAGCATTATATGAAAGGTCAGATTTAATGTCAGCTTTTTGTGCTACATACAATAGTAGCGAAGACATTGTTTTCGTTTAGATTTTGTAAAAAAATAAGAGCCTATTATTATAATAAGAGCCTATATTAAAACAAAAGATGCATCTATGTATATTTTATTATACTGTGAAGTCATTATTATACCATCAATGATGTATACATAGTTTGCTAATTATAAAATAACAGTTGAGTTGATATTCCATAACTTAAACAGTATCTATAGCATTGGCAGTATTGTTTTGAAATGTATGCCTACATATATGGCAGAAATGTGATTTAATTTTGTATGTTAAAACAATAATTCGAATCAAAAGAAACAATAGCTTTACAGACAACTTAATTAACATGTGCCTATACAAATTATGCAATGTGAACTTAAACATTTACTTAAAAATTTGCAACCTATCTTCACTCTACCACCTCACTACTTGCTGTTTATTTGGAAATCAAGTAATAATAAAAGCAAGAATTACCCAGACTCGGAGCCGTTCATCTTTGTATCTTCGGTTTAATAAAATATTGTTAAAACAGATCTTTGATGTGAGATTGTGTGTCACTATAATATAGTAAACTCCAAGGCGCCAGGTGGTTAATGTACTACTTTGTAACTTCTTATTTTACACTTATCTAAACAATTACTATTACACAAAACACTAAAATTAAATAACATAAGAAAATTAATGGAAATTGTAAGGTCTATGTCAGGGATTTAACCATTTTGACTTGTCACAAACCATAAAAATGCAAGGGATATTGACACTTTTGATAAAACAATATCATATTTTCACGAGTAACCAGTAAACAGTCATGATATTCGTACAGTGCGTAGTATGTAGATCTATCACAGAAAAGTGTAGAGATAAATTTTTATCACAGATTTTTCGAAATATTACGAATTATGGCAGCCGCCAGCTGACATTTCCTGCGTTGCAAGAAATTCAACATGGCCGTCCAAGATGACATGACTGGCACCTCTCGCTCTAGCAACGTCAAAATGTTTTTTTAAATTCACAAAGTATCACAAGCGCAACAAAATAATCCAAAATAAAAATTTAAAAGTTATCTATTTCATTGATAAGCTCAATCTCAGGGCAGAAATTTTGTCTCTTGATTCAACAATTAATTAAATCGAAATTTCTGATTTAAAACTTAAGACAAAGAAATCTTTTTCTATTTCATGTATATTTTTAGAATCTAGCACCGTCGTACAACTCGAACACGTACTGCGTTTCATTTATATTGTCAAAACGGGGATGCAAGGAATTTCACCACATTTGTCGTTGAACAATGCGTTCTTGTCAGGATTTGTAACCTACAGCTACAAATATGGGTTGTCGTTGGATTAATACAAAGTATACAACTTAATCACGCTGATAAGACCTACCTTCGATTTTGTTCCGGTGGTAAAACACTCCAATCAACTTCATACATAGGATAGGCCATTTTAAAATAAGCACAACGTATGTAAACAATCACTAAAACATTTCACTCCACAACACAGTAGTCTACGTCGACGCGAATGTTACTGTTATCAGAAATGTTTTATCAGTTACAGGTATAACACATATATCTTACAATAGCATATCTCTTATCAAAGGCACCGTTTATCATTAAAAAAGGATAGCAATATACACTTTTAGGTTTAATGTTTTATTTTCAATAGTCAATACTATACACAACAATAGTTTGAGTCACACATTATTATCTCATTTGGAAAACTCATTAATATTCAATGTTTGTGGGCCACAAGTGACATATTGATATGAGGTGTGCATTCATATCATGTGCAATATTCGCTATAGATTATCCTCGTGGTTTCTGGCTGGTCTGTCAATGCTGTTTCTTTTTATGCAGTCCACTAACCACTTTATACCTTCATCAACCCCATCTCTGAAAACAAAAATGTAAAGGTTTTGATAAGTTTTATAGAGAATAAATTACTGCAAATTTTGTTTTACAATTTTAAACTTGTGCTTGAAATTAATGATAATATTTTGCTGACAATGGCTTTAAAGGCTTTTACTTTTTTAGCCCCATTTACAGAAATGTATTAACTTATTATCTTTGCCTTCATAGTTTCCCACTATTGACAAAGGAAAATAAATGGTGATATTTTCCTGCACTGAAAAGCCTATGATATACAGAGAGTATGAGTTAATGCAGCACATTTTAAAAAGGGAAGCTTTTCAAAGGGAAAAGAATTTTATATGGTCAAATAATTTCAAGCCTATTCAATACAAGCAAAGTTTTCCTCTTGATAATGTATAGATAAAAGTAAATAAAGTATTTGTTTACCCAGTCAATGCTGATATTGCCATCAACATAATGTCTCTAGCTCCAATGAGGTGAGCATTTTGATTAAAAATAGGTTTAACCGTATGTACACCCATACAGTCAGGAATGTCTTGTTTGTTCGCTAGCACCAGTAATGGAACACCTGATAAATGCTCTGAGGCTATCATTCTATCTAAAATTTACAAAGATGATCTCAAAATTCAGTTTTTCAATATTCATTGCAATTTAGAGAAATAATGTATCATTTTTACCAAATGTTTCCTTTGATTCTGAAATTCTTTCTCTATCTGATGAATCAACAATATAAATAACTGCATGACACTCTGCATAGTACTAAAACATAAATAGAGTATGATTAAAACATAAGAAAGTATGATTATAAAAGTATAACTTTAAAGAAATCAGAGTTTTTTCCTTTGTTTTTAAATGATTTTAGTTCTATAAATTGTACCTTATCCCAAAGAGACTGAAGCTCTTGTTGACCGCCAAGATCCCAGAAATTCAGCCTGACCCCATCTACATCTATTTTACCTATGTTTAGTCCCACTGTGGTGGTTATTCTATTTGGATTCATTGCTTTATATTTTTTGGTAAATCTCGTTTTAGCAGCCTCCAAATATGTCTGCAATCCATAAAATTAATAGGTAGCAATTATATTTTAAAGGACTTAACAAGAAAATAAGAATTAGAGCTGACGACTCCTCACGTACCGTTTTGCCTGCATTGTCGAGACCAAGAATAAGAACACAGTATTCATCCTTTTGTACCATATACTTATAAAAACCGTGGATTAGAGTATACATTTTTCAACATGTTTATAAAGTATCTTAATTTAATAAAGCTTTGTTAACAACTTTTATGAAAAATAATTGCTTTTGTTGGCTTTTGCAAGTGTTTTGACAATAAATGTCAATGTCAAATGACGATTTCATGTTAATTGACAACTGACAAGTGATAAATTATGACGTGTATTTTTTGTAATTATGCCAAGCCCAAGCAAGCCTAGCCTTAGAAGAATCAAAAAATATATATTTTTCAAAGCTCTACAAGGGTGCTGAATACATTAATTGATTCTTTATTAATTAAAAAAAATGATTTTTAATATATCTTATAATACCTAATACGAACGAAACGAAAAAAATACGACAAGTATGTGCAAAAATAATTCTATATCTTGATTAATTAATCACACAAATTGGTCACAAAAATCAAACAATCACACAAAAAAGGATATTCACGTTTCGGCCAGATAAAAAGTGTAATATTTGGATAGAATATCTTCATAATATCATCTTTATAATTTGTTACTAATGTTACTATGAGACCAAATCAGTGTGCCCAATAGTTACGGCGTTACAAGACATTAAAAAAATAGATTACCAAAAAGCACTTCCTGATAGAATATGAGCATGGAAAACCCTTGCTTTGCCAGTTGCCACATATATGTTAGATAGAAGATACAAATACTACGGCCTTACGAAAAATCTGCTTAAATTAGCGCTTCCACTGTGTTGTAACGATTGAAATGACCGGAGGCCAAATTCTTTGGAGCTGTACCTAGATCATATTTTTTGTTTTTTGCCTTTCTTTGAAAAAGAGAGGCAGCAACTACGCTTAGGCGACTTAATTTGGCGACTCTTCCTAGAGACGAGAGCAGTATTTAATGTAAGGCCTATATAGGATAAAAAAAACTTTTTTTTTCTGGCCGGCATTTTCATGAATTTGTCCATAAATTAATAAAGTCTAAATGAATAAAGTCTGCGAGCGAATGAACGCACTCGCTTCGCTCGTGCGTTCAGCTTCGCTCTCGTCGGCAATTGACAATTTTTCGCACTAGTTGCACAATATACTAGAACCGTGTGGACGTAGTCGCAGGCAACAGCTAGTACTTTATTTCAATTTATGTAGGTTTACTCTGGTTTAATGGTGTCTGGTAATGGTAATTAATGAACTGTCAAAAATGTTAGGCACTGGAAGATAATAACCAAAAATATACTTGGATACTCCTTTAGAAACTACGAGACCGAAACTTTTGAGTTGCTAGTCGTTCCTCTATAGAAGTTGTTAATAGGCAGGTTTCTCGCTTTTATAATTCGGCGAAAGACTCACTGTCACTACTTCTTGGGTCACAAATTAATTTTGTTTTAATTACTATTATCTGTGAGTTTTGTTTGAAAGTAAATACAAAATATCTTAAAAAGTCTGATTGATTGTTTTTGAATACATATACTTTAAGATGCCTAAAAAACGTGAGGGTAGTGAGAAATCTAAGAGTAAAAAAAGCATTAAAAGTGCGGTATCTGTAAAATCTAATGCAACAGGAGCAACGTTTGTAGACAGCGTAAATACTCCTCGTCTGTGCATTTCTTTAATTTTAGAAGGCAGGCCCGGCCAAGGCGACTGGGTTTTGCTAGTAATATTCAATGGTATAACATTATCACAGACAAACTGGGAGGATGAATTAGATCTACCAGAAATACCAATATCGATGAATCTTAATGAGCCTCACGATCAGGCATTACTAGCTGACCAGCCTTTACTGTTTTTACTGAGAACTACGAGCAGTAAATCCGTAAGGTCTTCAGACCCATTGTTGAGTCAAGAAAACAGAGCTGGGTGCTCAGCAGATATGCTTCCAATACTGCTAGGTGAAAGCAAGATAAAAGTGAAGTTGCCGTTACGATCACTAGCTACTGGTAATAATTTTGACTGCTATTTGAACGTCTATATCACTTATTCCGAAGAAAATATTCCAAATATACAGCAAGTTCCATTAATGATAACACTGCTATCTGCGCATTGTCTTCCATCAATTAAAGAAGCCTCTGTTTATGCCGGAGCAATCGAGCTAGGAAATACTCACAGCCCTATACATTTTGGAATATCAAATAGTGACTCTACCACTGAAAATATCATGTGGGCATCAGCCATTGCCGGTGGTAAAGCAGCTCATACCAACTTCAGAATTCCAGATGAGGATATGTTCATTCCCTGGAATTTTAACCCTCATAATAATAAAGGGTGTGTTTCTGTTTATTGGAATGCCATGAGGCGCATACTTGTCAATTCAGATGGTTTACGGGATCGCCTAAAATCTAAATTTATCGTTGAAATTGCAGCTGCTCAAAAGTCGGGCAAGATTGATTCTAAATATCGATATATGGCTTCGATCGATGCTGCAGTGTTATTAGAAGCCAATCAATATGGTGTTACAACATGTGCTAAGATAGTTCATTTCGATAATTCCAATTTTCCTGAAAACATGAAAAATATATTGGAAGTTCCTCCTTCTAGTGCAAAGCCACGCTCTGAACATAACGATGCTCTTGAAGATGAATACGGACATTGTCCTTACATTGTAGTAAGGTTTGACTTATTACAATCTTTATCATCTAAAACAAAAACTTTATCTTACTACGAAAACCTCGGTATATTACCAGATGGTTTATTATCCTCTATATTTGAATTGGATAACACCCGACCTCAGCCTGATAATAAAGTGATTGATGTTAGGTGCATTAGAAAAGAGGCTGACGCTTTAGCTGTACATGAGGTATTGAGTAAATTAATTTCCGAAAGTGCCGTAAATAAAAAGGCTTTATGCAACAAACGGAGTGCATGCAACAATCTATCGATGCACGTAAAATCAGTTCTAAAGAATTTCCCATTGCAGAAAACTGGTAACTGGCAAGAGGTTGTTTCTTCACAATATAGAGCCTGTCAACGTAGCGTTCAAGCGTCTTTTGCTCCGTTTTTAGATTCAAAACAATCGAATTTTTCATGTTTATTTGCTGCCGCTAGAGCTCGCATTGCCATAGATACTAGAACTTCGATGCAGCGTATAGAAATTGATTCAAAAAAATTTCCAGACCACCCGAAACCTTTATTTGCCTCAGCTTTGCGGTGCTTGGAAGAAAGAAATGATAAAGACGCCCTTAAATATCTGCATAGGTCATTAAAGTCCCAACCAAGAAATAAATATGTATTGTGGACTTTAGGAGGTGTTGAATTTAATAAATCTAATGAAAGAGAGGATTCTAACGCTGCTTTCAACGTAGCCGTTAGGGGCGATGTTTGTGATGGTATCACAGGTGTCATAGGCTGGGCAGCATTACATACGCTGTATCATTTCAAGAGAGACAGTTATGCTGCTTTCCTGGCCGCTAAGAAAATGCGAAAGTGGTTCGAATTAGAACAGACGTGGAGACAATTTTTGAATAGGTGGATGAACATAAGCGGTGAAAAAGAAATTTACTGGGATCCGAAATCCTTAAAATGCTATGAACCATTTTTATTTGCGTCTGCGTTTTTCTTATGCTTACGATGCTACGATTTCAGCGAGCAACTTCTTTGTTGTTTCGAAAATTGTTGTACTACACGTGGCTCGCGCTTTAACGTCCCACATACTGTAACCACTGACGTGCATTACATAAGAGTAGCGTCACTTATTCTTCGAAAGCAGGTAACAGACGCACTAGTTCTCATCGAAAAGAATGTAAGACAAATCGGCCCGTCTGCTATTATGTCTCAGATGCGTGCAGTCGCAACGATTCTACTCGGAGATTGGAATAGAGATTGTGAGAGTGCGATTGACGAAGCAGAACGGTTAGGAGCTAAACTTTGTCCATTCATCCTTTATAGGGCTGGACTCGCAAACATTAATACTGATATCGAAGCAGCTTTACAGTATGCTGCGCGTGCTTACAAAATTGATTATTCTGCCTACACAGCTCTTCTCATTGCCCGAGTTTATGCTAAAATGGGCAATTCAGATCTAGCGCAGCGCTGGGCAGCTATAGCTGTCAACGAGGAACCTTTGCTATCTGATGGTTGGGCATTTCTAGCGACACTTGCTTTGCGCGAGCAAAACGTGACAAAAGCTATCTCAATGCTTAGAACGTCTGAGCAAGCTGGGCCAGTGAGTCCGGAAATTGAGAAAGATTTAAAGAAAGTTATGAAAACCATGGGAATGGATACATTGCCGATTTTTGTCGCTAGAGACATTTGCTTGTGTGAATATTCATAATTGATGGAATAGTTTTTTGTTTGTTTCTATGATGGTACCAACTTAACAGCTCGATGATCGATCAATTATTGTTTAGTGCTACTATTAAAAGTTAAAATAATGATATTGAGGAAAGACAAAGGTACTTTATTTGCTTCGTGCCCTAGATCTAGCAAAATTCACTCGACCAACAGCTGCTGCTGACCAAGTATAACAGAGTTCAATTAGTTTAATTATCTTTGTGCTTCCATTCAATTAGTTTCGACCAAGTTTACTAGATTAAAGATAATATTATTTTGTCCTACGTTCAGAATTAAATTTAACCAAATGTCCAAATAAATTTGAAACCTGGTAATATTATTTTCGCAAAGTGTAATTGAACGTATAAAAAGTCTGAGGGAATATATAATTCCTAAGAAATAAGATTTATGTCCTGTTTAAAATATTTCCTCTAATACCGACTAAAATCACTTGCTCCTTTGGGCTATAGTTGAACATGTTATTCTCTCTTCTTCAATATGAATTTTGCTTGCCTCAGGCAAAACATATAATATTATTACTTTAGTCAATAATAATTAGTACAAAGTACCTACGATATATTCTGTATATGCGTTTAGTGGAGGATGTTGCGAAGTAAACTTGTTAGCCTACTTAAATACTTCCTGTTGTTTCTTACAATTGAATGCTGCGCTAATGTATACCGTTATATAGTATATGTTATTTAGCATTTTTATTGCCGTAAACGAAGTATGTAGATGATGTTTCTAATATAGTTTTAATTAAAACGTTTATAATGCTAGTGGTGTTGTAGAATAAACGTATGCATAAAGTCCCTCAGGAAGTTCTAAGTAGCTGACGTGTAAGTTCTAATTACGACTAGTTGGTGAAGATTAGGTCATGCGTAAAACGATGTAATTAAAAGTAATCGGACCAAAAAACTTTGACATTCATCAATCTACGTCCATGGCGATCGGGGATAAGTGGGAGCAAATTTAGAAATGTCATTGGCTATTAATACGCTTTCCACCTAGCACGCCGCACGACGTATTTTCTCGTCGTCGGCGTCGGAACTGGGTTACGTTACGACATTACCACACGTATATAGAACGCATTATCGCTGTGATAAGCGGCACACCAAACGGATAAAGCGTTTTCTCGGTAACGTCACCGAATTCAATCGTTCGGAAAACTGTCCGCAATCTTCGGATAAGCGATTTAATTCTTTATGTCGGTCTGTCGATGCACCGCAGTCGCGTTGCGCGGACGAAGCGACACACAGACAATCTCTGAGGTGGAACGGACGCTTTGTTTTGTGGCTCCCGTGTTTCCAAACAAGATCTCGGACATGTGAACACTAACTGCGGAACAATGGCCGTATCATCAACCTGTTGGAAATATCTAGTGCTGACTTTTAACGTACTATTCGCGGTGAGTCGGTATTTTTAGTTCGTCCGGCTTTTTGTTGGTCCCGTTATGATTCAGCGTCTGCGTTGTCATAACAACTGATCAATTACAACAATAAATGCCAGCGCTGGGCATTGTTTATACACAAAAGTGCTTTAAGAAATTGTTAAATAATAATAATCTATTTGTATAAAGTTATATTTTCCTATGATATTGTCACGTTTTAGTAAAACGGTTTAATTGCAACTAGATAATGAAATGAATAGCCGCTTCTAATTGCTTGGTTAATTGAATAATTACAATTTGTTCGATGAAATTACCACCATCTTTAATGTTTATTTTTCTGCTCGCTAGATGTCAGCAGTAGTCCTATTTGGAGCAAGCGGGTACCTGTTGTACAAATTGTTTATCTACCGTCAATTTATTGGTGTGAATGTAGAGTACCCGGCGATTTTACTCCTGATGATGGCAATCATCACCTGCTCTATATCTTGGATCGGATGGAGGACAGCAAAATCTATGCACCAAATCCACATCATACTGGTTCGTATGTTTTTTATGGTTTTTTATAAAGCAGTAGATATAAAAATATAAAGCAGAAACTTACAGAAGACAGGTACTAGATGGCGTCCTGTGGGGCGTTTGAAAATGTAGAGTAGGTAGTATTTTTTCTACCTTTCGAACTTTTATTAATAAAACCATATATAACACATATAAAGGCGCCAGGCCTTGTTAATGATCGATAAATAAAAAATATATAAGTCTGTTTTACTTAGTATTAACACTGAATTGGTAACATGGACCCTCAAAATTATTTTCACTCTTTTCAGGCAGGAATTTTGGTTGTGATAGTGGTTGTGATAGAGTTTTCGTGCTTCGTTTGGGCGATGGTGGTATGGGACAATATCGAGATAGATATAAAGACTACTATGACTGACTACTTCTTGTATACCAGTGAGAATAAGGAAACCAGTGTAGATTCCGTAAGATGGGATCGACTGCACGTGAAGGTGAGTTGAAAAACTTGTCACAGCTTTGTCTAACTCTAGCATAAGGCAAAACGATTAATTTCGTACTTTTCCTCTAATCTTGTAGTCACTTTTACCAGTCTTATCATTTTATCCCTGTTGTTTCTGTAGTAGACTATAAAGCCCACAACTGCGTTAGGCGGGTGCCCGACGGGTCGCCGCGCGGCGTGCTTGCTTATTTATTGTAAGAAAAACATCATACAAGCGCCCTGCGCGGCCAACCGTTGCGGGCACACGCCTAACTCAGCACATAGTGTCACATTTCACATAGTGCACCTTCACAAGAAATACCAATAAGCGAAAGCTGGTATTGCAACACTTTAAAGATGTTGCGTCGCTCTGTCAAGGAAAACTAAATGAACTTTATATTATAAACTTTACGTTAATTTGACGTAAAAACGTACGATATTTAAAAATTATTTTTATGAATGAATTTAAAAATGTTTCCAGTTTGAGTGCTGTGGTGTGAGCGGGCCAAACGACTACAGCGCCACTGGTCACGTGCCCTTCTCCTGCTGCGGCCAGGGACCTCTGGACTCTATGCAGAAGCCGTACACGTCGGACTGTTCCACCCTGTACCAGCGAGGTTGCGGAAATCTTCTCCACAACTACGCTAAGGAGCATGTTCTGTTCGTGGCCATGGCAGCGCTTATAGCATCAGTTCTGCAGGTAAATTGAACATGGTAACTTGGTTATCTGTATTTACGTTTAATATCATTCGTAACCAATAATGTTATTTGTCTGGTATAAATAGTATTAAATACAATAAAAGTCAAGCTTCTAGACTACGTATGTAAAAGTTTCTAGAGTGGAAGTTTTACTCTAGTACATTAATTTAGCGCCATCTAGTCTAATTGAGTGTAAACTTCAATTGTATACCATCTAGCGTAGCCTGAGGCAAACTGAGGAACAAAGTATACTTAATGCTACAGTAGATGGCGCCGTGTACATGGAATTTAGTTAATTTTACTAAATTAATTTTAAATTAAATTAAGTACATTATAAATAATTGAACAAATGCACGAAAATATAAGAGAAAGGTCTCCGGTTCCGTGAGGTTTTTAGCAAAAAAATCAATAAAAATTCAAGAGAAAAAAAGCAGAAAAACAATTTTTATCTTTGTTACGACGCGGACGGAGTCGCGGCCAACGGCTAGTATACATATTATAAAATGATACATATTAAAAATAGGATATTATAAAAAAATTCTAATCTTAATAAGCACCATGATGGGCTTCATGTTATAGACCCCTCTGTTTGATCCTAGGACGGTAAAAAAGGGGTTTCATCCATGCCTGTAGTATGAGTTTTATTATTGGTGGCACCTTATGCAACGGTTTTTATTTGTTACCAGTCTATCTAGAGAAGTCGACCGAGACCTCCAATAAGCAATTAAACAATGCTCACGCCAGAATAGAAATTTGTTCTATGATGTCATTGCTGCCTCTTGGCTATAATTACATTTCTATTACCTATATTACTTTAGGCTTCCAGTTCATTAGCTAGCTAGTTTATGAAAGTACTCAAGTGTCAATTTGTTAGAAAAATAAGTTTTAACACTTATGTTTGCATTATTTACTATAGTTACAATATTGTCCTAACGGTGATTCGCGATATAAATGTTATAATAAATATTATTATCTTGTATATTAAACTTGTAGTTGATCATTCATAACGTTCTAAAGCCTCTTTTCACATGGCAATGTGAAAGCTCTCAGTCGCTTATACATTATTATAAATATGTTTAGCGGCTTAAGTTGAGCTTAAATCTAATTTTATACAAAATTAGAAATTTATAATATCTTCCAATTACATAGAAAAGTTACACCATTTACCTCAACATTCACCACAAGCCTCAGTTACTAGTCGTGTCCCCAAAAATCTCGAAGTTTCGACCAGCTTCGAATAAGCCGACTTTTGTTAAAAGTTTAACTCCATAATAAGTTAGCCCTCCTGTATGACCTACTTTTATCGTATTGTTAGCAACACGGCACACGGAATCCCAAATATTGGAGACTACATGACACCCGCAACTCCGTTGCGCCAAAATTCGTTTATTATGCGGGAACCGTACATTTTTTTCGGCATAAAAAGAATTCACCAGATCATTCTAGGGTGGGCACGACCCATGCGGCTCCCCCCTTTATACGCCTATGACTAAACTCCTCCCAAACGACTGTACCGATTTTAATGTAATTTTGTAGGCGTTCAAAAGTATTTGAGACTGGTTTAGATGTACCCACCAAGGCCGGCAGGACTTCTATTACAACTTCAATTACAATTGCTTCATGGATGAAAACATGCGAGTAATTTGTGTGAAATCACCGATTATTCGGTAAAGGATATCGACCACGATTCGTGCATATCCTAAAGGAATCAGCAAATTAATCGCTCTGTCTAATCAGAATATGTAATTGAAACAGCTGTGGCGTGCTAAGTTTTCCGCAATTCCAGCCTTATAGACTATTAGCTTTTACCCTCGACTAAGTTTGCGTGAAATTTTTATATATTATTCCGTTTTAACAATATTTTTTGATTAACTGCTCGGCTCCTATTGGTCGTAGCGTGATGTTATATAGCCTATAGACATCCTCAATAAATGTACTATCACAAAAATATATTTTTTCAATTCCGGCCAGAGGTTTGCGCGTTCAAACAAACAAACTCCTTAGCTTTATATTATTATTATAGATACTTAGAGTAGGCTAAATTGAGGAAATAGGGAAAGGGAGTAATAGATGTAGACATGGCTCTCCGGTAACCCGACACTTGACGAAATGCAGCTCAAGTCTATATTTTAAGTCCCGGGAAAGGGCATAGGATAATTAGATAGTTTTAACACAAAAACATACCTACGAAACCTGCGTTACAAAAGAATCTCTCTACACGGAAAGCGTTGCGGACAACATCTAAATTCTTTTCAGTAAGGCACGTATTTAAGTACAGTTAGTTATATTTTGCAATGCTATTCTTCAGCATCTCAAAGTTTGTTGATTTATGCCGGTAATTATAGTCCAGCGCTTAACATTTGCGTATATAGACCCATTTTTCAGGGGGGGTGCTGAGTCCTTTTTAACCGACTTCCAAAAACGAGGAGGTTATTATGTTCGGCTGTGGATATATTTTTTTTTTTTTTATTATTTTTTTTTTTTATGTATGTTCGCGCATAGCTCCGCCGTTTGTGAACCGATTTTCAAAATTTTTTCTTTGTTGTATA
>JAOTAV010000027.1:259989-283856 GCA_026546445.1 Cyclargus thomasi | reverse complement strand
AAAATTGATTTCCCGCCTTTACTTGACACTGGCCATGGTTATAGCCAAGCGCCATATAAATAAATAAAATAAATAAAGGAAGAGAAAACAAGCTAAAATGTCGATGCTTGTACATACTTGTATCGGCTAGTTTTGTTCCTGTTGATGTTGTTGTTTTGTTATATTTTTCCAAAATTACTTTGTCAAGGTTATGTGCCTAGTTAAGTCGCACAGGTTTAAGGTCATGTCACACCCGCTAATCGCTATCGTTAAACCATCGTCAATCGTTATGCGTAAGTTCGTGTGAGTATTCTGCAAATGTTCTGTTAAACAATTGCTACTGATTTTTTGTAAGAATGGACTCTCCTAATAATACTCAATCGGTACATTTAATTGCACAGACAAAGCTTTTATTTATATAAGGGTTAAAATACGATTTCCTGGGCCAGGTACTACAGATACAATAGAAGAATCTATAAACACGACAGCAAACAACTTGTTCACAAACTTAAGTAGGTAATAATAATAAGTTACGTTAATTCTGCAATTGTCGCGATGTTTCTACAGACCCAAACGAACGAATCGGAATTCCACATCCTACACTAACACGTGAAATGGCGCTAATGAAGTAAGTCGGCAGGATTCAGTTGAGATCGAATATTTAAAGGTGCCGTTTGAGAGTAGGGCTACTGGTTGCGCGCCGAGTGCGCTGTATCATGTTTTTTTAGAACCGTGTCTTGGCTGCGTGTGGGCTTTAAGCAGTCATCACAATTGTACTCAGTCCTCTATATCGGAACGAGACAGCTAATAAAACATACAGCTTTAAGAAACGTGCTATTTTGTGTTTCACTCAAAAAACTTCATCCGAAGTTTTAGTCTACCGTTCTAGTATTACTGAAGAGAAACTACACTAATGCTTTATCTCGACTTTTAGTAGACATTGGACTTGACAAAAAGTAGTTTGCTAAAAATAATTATTATGAAGAATTTTCTTTTCACGCCATTATTTGACATTACTCAAGGTTAAAAAGCTAAGCGCCATAAAAAAAAACAAAATAAAAAAGGTCCCTTGTCAGTTGTCACTCCGACTTAGGTCTGTTTGACTGTAGGCAGCTGTCATCTGTCATGTTACAAGATTTTTATTGCTCGTTTCTCTTGCGAAGAAAGTGAATGTTTTTTCTGTAAAATTTATTGTGTATTCGAATGTAAAAGGAAGTGCAACTTTAGCAAGCCCCAGAGATTCCTAAACTATATATTTAATAAATAATAAAACTGAATCTGAAGCTATACAACCATTGATCCAGTGTAAAACTAAGTTTCTGTATACCAATTTCTAGAAGCGCACTAATTACATGAACATGTTCTAATACTGAATCAGAATGGAAAACAAAAAAGGAAGTTTCATTGTTTTTATTGTTTTTACTTTCGTCATCGTCCAAGCGAACGGTTTCGACACAGAATTGTTTGAAACATCGGCGTGCGATAGTAATGCTTGTTTTGAAGCCCTTCATGGAGCTCTCGGTGATTGCTCGTGTAACGTAGACACGATCGACTACTTTAATAACGTAAAGATTTTTCCACGGATTCAGAGCCTGGTCAGTAAAGACTATTTTCGGTTTTTTAAAGTAAACTTAAAAAAGGAATGTCCCTTTTGGGCCGACGACAGCAGATGTGCCATGAAATATTGTCACATCAAAACCTGTTCCCAAGAAAGCGTACCTGGATATAAAAATGGGTATGAGGACGAAGAGGAGGAGGAGAAACCTGCAGCAAAGTATTCAGAAAATGCCCAATCCAGTTGTGGTTCAGACAGCGATCATGATCCAACGTTAGGTTACCTAAATATGACTCTGAGTGCTGCAAGTCAGTTTGAAATCGCTAAATGGAAAGCATATGATGCTTCACTTGAAAACTTTTGTGAGAATGACGACAAAGATGCAGATGCAGACTATGTAGATCTGTCATTAAACCCTGAACGGTATACAGGATATAAAGGTCCCTCGGCTCATAGAATTTGGCGCAGTATATACCAGGAAAACTGCTTCAGACCTAGAACAAATCCCTATGAATCCTTCCCATATGTGCTGAGTTCGGATTTAAGTAATATGTGCTTAGAGAAAAGAGTATTTTATAGAGCTGTCTCGGGCTTGCACACTAGCATTAACATACATTTATGTTCAAAGTATTTGCTGTCTGAAAAAAAGCTAGGATTTGTTGCGGCTCCTGATGGTGAGTGGGGACCTAATTTAGCAGAATTTCAGAGAAGGTTTGACCCATCACAGACTCTGGGCGAAGGGCCAAATTGGCTTAAAAACTTGTACTTTGTTTATTTGTTAGAAATGAGAGCTCTGGCGAAGGCTGGTCCGTATTTGGAAAGAGAAGATTATTTTACCGGAAACCCAATAGAGGACGAAGAAACAAGGGATGCCATTCGCAACATGCTGGGAGTAATATACACATTCCCAGACCATTTTAATGAATCTGCAATGTTTAATGGTGGAATACAAGCTACGACATTAAAAAATGAGTTCAGAGAGCATTTTTGGAATATATCAAGAATCATGGATTGCGTTGGTTGTGACAAGTGTAAACTTTGGGGGAAGCTGCAGACGCAAGGCTTGGGAACAGCTCTAAAGATATTGTTCTCTAGTCAGTGGGATCAGGACACCAAAGACCCAGATCAAGGAAAATTGTTGTTACAACATAAATCAAATAAGCGACTACAAAGAACAGAAATTGTTTCATTGTTCAATGCTTTTGCAAGACTATCTAATAGTATAAGGGAGCTCGAGAATTTCAGAAATATGTTGAGGTAAGCCTGTTTTCCCTATTTACTTTGAATGTAAAACGTGCCAGTGGTATTACTAGTTATTATCTATCTTTAACTATAGTATTGTTGTCACTATCAATACCACTTAGTATGTTTTATAGAGCATGTTATTAGTTATAATGTGTGTTTATGCTCATTATCTTGTGCACCAGCTTGCTTTAAACATCTTCCAGAGGGCAAAATGCATGTTTTATGTTTGTAACTTATTGTTTTAATTCTTGTCTTGTGCTTATATGGGATAAGATAGGAGTGGATAAATAACATGAAATAATTTTTGTATAAATCATATTACTAATTTCATTAATAAAGTAATGATAAAAGTAATAGTTCAAGTTAGCACTTTTTCCATTCTTCAAAATTTGTTGGCATAAGTTTTACTTTTAGCAAAAAGTTTACACTTCTGTGTATGTTACTGGCAGTGTATCATATAAATATCATTTTTTATCCATTAAATGCTTTGCCTAGCCACTGCAGTAAACACCTGAATTGTATACATTGCTGGTAACATATCAATAATATAGAATGTACACAGATTGTGTGTCGACGCCGATCCTCAGCACCGTCTGATGTTACTACTTTCTCTTTTTGTTACATCACTATTCATTTAATACATCTATGGCATTTTGGGTCGATTCACGTGATTTTTATGGTTCATCGTTATTTTATATTATTATGCATGACATTCCCAATTCATCCAAATATTTATCGTATGAAAGACCTTTCAAGGTCGTGGAGAAACTAGTATGATTCTAAAAACTCTTACTTTTTTTGGCAGACTTTTTTCCATTGGCATTTTTGGTTCTTCTTTCTAGTCGTAACCTCATGAGGGACGTGACCACTAACATTTTTTTGTGGTATAGGGCTCTCCACTTTTATTCTTTATATTTGTGATAAGTTAGCGTCAAAAAATTGACTAATTATTATCAGTAGAAGGCATAAATGACTTTCAATGAAATTTATATATAGGAATAGCAATTCCTACATTTAAATTTCATTGAAAATCTACTTATCCAAAATCTCTCTCCTCTACAAAGCAATGCCGCTGAAGCGCTGCCGAGCCAAACGCGACGTAATTTCAGCCGGACTTCGTATAATATCGCCTAATCACTAGTATTTTCAGTATTCTCTCGAGATTTGCAGTCGACTCAACTTGAGTTATCCAAAAATTTTTAATTTTTTACACAGAACGTTATAATTTTTGAGAATTAGTTACTATGGTAAAGGCGAGTGGACTGTAAAGCAGATCTCGAGGACATGTAATACGGGGTCTCTCTCTATAATAAAAACATTATATTAGCTCTAAGAACAACCTATCTAGTAAACGATACGTTGGACTTTTATTTTCGGTTTAGTTTTCTGAAGCGTAATAAAAATTTCGTCATCGCTCTATTTTTGTAAAGCCACGTACTTTGATATATAGTTCATATTACTGACCTTCTGGAGTTTAACATGAGAATAACAAAATTAAAAAAAAACAGCCAATCCTCCTTTTAAGATTGTTATACTATAGGCAGTGCCAGATTAACCCTTAGGTTAATAAGGTCTAGGGAGCGAGGATCGTGAGGGGGCGACAAAATTGTGTCTACGCATCTACTATTAATCTAGTAAATTGAAGAAAAGTTTAGTAGATGATTAGCCTAGGACGATCAGAACACTTGATCAGTCCCAGTGTATGGGTGTTTTATACGGGAAAACGCCGGCCTCTCCCAGACTCTTTGGTTAAGAGGTTTCGTAGTAAATATAAACCATTGGTAGAGGCATCAAATTTTTTTACCTTTTTTCGTTATTGTTTCAATGGTGACGTCACACTTGTTGCCTACGCTCTTTGAATCACGTAGGTGGAATGATTCAATAAGTCATCAGCAGCCTACCTCCTTGTTGCATGAAAGCGTTTAGGTACACGTAGTCCAACGTCCTTGTAATTTAAAACTGCATTTTAAGACGGCTACATAATATTGAATTTGATGTGAAGGCATACATGGTGAAGCATTCAGAGGTGTCAGGTGAGGTTCGTCTACAGGTCCGGTCTACCCCAGTCCATTCTCACTGTGTGATCACATACTCGTGTAACAAAATGACAGCTTTGCAAAATTGTCTAAAACCCACCTAATTGTCTAAAATTACCAAACCTAATGCCTATTTGCCGGCGATATGAATAATGCATTTTTAAAGATAATAATCTAAAATTACCAGATTATCACCAGGGGACCTAAAAAGGTCGTAATAGCAATGTTGTAAAGGAATTGCTCTACAATTCGTTTTAGTACATTTTGTTAAAAAATCGAATTATTTTGATAAAATAGTTACTTCAAAATCAATTATAATTGATTGTAAAATCACTGCTTTGTAAAATTAGTACTTATTTACAAGAGAAAATATAAAATGAATTGCTGTTAGCAATAATGTAAATCGACCTTTTTAGGGCGGCTGATGACACAAATTCGTTGTGTCTAAATTTTCGCCGTTCGTTTTTCTGGAATAAAAGGGAAAATTTTTGCTTTCCGTCGGTTTTTTTTTACTTTGGTAGTCTCCATATCAAATTTCAGCAACATCAGTTTTTGCAAACAATCCAGCGGTTTAGGTCCTAGAATTTAGATATAAGACGAAGATGTACATAGCATTTATTGATTTGGATGTTATATTATTATATAACGGTGATTTGCACCGCGAGTCGTGATTCATAATGATGCCAGAAGTAACAGACACCGTGACGTGTTAACCGACTGTTGGTCCACGTCGCATCCACATTTGTCAATATTATTTATCTCTAGCGTATCTCATTTTAGGATAATTAGAAACAATAATAATAACTTACACCAATCCACACTATTATTATAAATTGTTGTGCCTTTGCCTTTCCTTTACGACCTCACGTATCTACCAATCGATTTTTTAGCAAAGACTTGAGTTGAAAGTACACATAGGTTGGAGTAGTAGAGTTGGAGTGTACACATAGGATATTTTTGATCTTGGAAAAACATTAAGATTTCAAAATATCGTTACGTGATTTTTTAATTCCACGCCAACGGGCAAAAGGTCAAAACTAGCTTATACATCTTCCACAAGATTTGCGACCATATAAATCATTTTTTAAAATTTCTTTGAACAAAAAACTTCGGCAGCTATTGCCTATTTCACATCTTATCGTCGCGTCGCGTCAAAAACAAGTAAAGCAAAAATCAAAAAGTGTTGCGTGAAATTTCATTTCAATTATTGTCATCATTGCACAATATATTCAATCATTATGGCTTTGTTCTCAATCCACACGGTGCGGAATTAGAATTTAGAACCACTAATGTAAATAACATCCTTGTTCGTTAGCAGTTGGCACTCACAGTTCGTGATTAGAAGTTTTGATTGGATGCCAATAATCTTGTGTGTGGCACTGAGTTCAAGTAACTTTACTGTTTCCGTATTAAAATTAAGAATATTGTCTCTCTTACTGTATTATATTATGAAAATTACTACCAAAACCGGTTCAAAACACGAAGAATTAGTTTAAGTACGTATGTATTGTCATGGAATAAAATTATGTCGAGCGCCCGAGTCCTAATTGGTAGACCTTTGGCTCGTACTTGGAAAGGGTTAACCTTAGATCCGGCTGGAGGCGTTTTTTGATTACAAGTACATACATAACACGGACGCTCATAGCCGTGGGAGAGTTATGCTTCGGCACAAATGGCCCGACTCGTCTAGAGAATACCACGGCCTCACAGAAAATCGCGTGAACAGTTATGTTTGGTCGAGAGAGTGACCAACTCCCTTAACATGGGGGGCTATTATGACCTCTTATTTCCAGCCAGTTTACGCCCGAAAACACTGGCTGCCAAAGTGACATTAAACCAACTTTTGCATTGGAACTTGGGTAGCATTTTCGTATTATGACAATATCGTCTGACATTAGAGACAGTGTTCTCACGTCAAATGCGGTCGTTCTAAGCTGAATATATAATGAATAAACTGAATGCAGTTGTGATACGAAAAAGGAACAAGTCATTTGTTGGCCGTAAATTGGATTTAGCACGTTCTGTCAGTTTTTAGTTATAAAACTGCAATTAGTATCATATTTATAAGCGGTACCTATTTAAGTATACAACATTTTCGATAGTCATTAGTAATATCTGCGATAACGTCCATTTCGTTATTTGTGTGCCTTTATCATTGGCTGTAGATAATAATGGGTTTTAGTCACATGCGATTGACGGATCGATTAGACTATAATTACCGTAATGTTGGGCTGCATGATACTAAATACTTTCAAAGTGAAATGAATCATTTTATGAATAATATATTCATTTTTGGATTCTTATATCCTTCCTTCGCTTTGGGTGTATCCTTCTTATTGTTTATTTATTTTGTAAAATTTACTGTATCTTTTTATATTTAAGTCATAGCCAGCGGCGTAACTACGAGGTGGCAAGCCGGCAAAATGTCACAGGCTCACAGAAGGGGCTGATCGGGGGTTCGATTATTTTTTACAATAATTGCTTGACGAGTATTTGTATTAGATTGACAGTGGAAGGAAAATGAATTTGCCACGGGCCTCGAACGGTATAGTTACGCCACCGGTCATAGCGTACTTTTATTTTTTTAATCATTACTTGCATGTCGCTTTCTGGCACTATCTGTATATCATGTATTTCAAGAAACGTCTTCGCTAAACGTTTGGGAAACTCACTCGAGCATATTTTAGGAATCAGGAGAGTCATTGTTAAACTTTAAACGTTTCTACAGCTCCCAAACCGAGACGCGAAAGCCGGATATATTCGGGGCGAAAAGAGAAGATGGATCATTCCAGAAGGAGAGATGCTCGTCGGGGGGAGACAAACCTCGAATATGGAGCTAAATATTATACACAATATTAAAAAATAACTTAATAGGTCGCAACCATCATGGATCTGATTTTAAACTATTTTGCAATTTTGACACATCATTAATTTTTTTTTTAAATATGCATAAAATGTTATGCAAATTTTGTAGGTTGAAATCAGATCTTCATTAATATTAAGAACATTCTTTACTTAATTTGTAGTGCATAATTAACGAAGTTATAGAGATTTTCGACAAGTTTTAAAGTTCCTATAAAATGAAATAATAAAACAGGCCAACAAGTCACAAATTTACCTTACTAAATTTAAATGTTTTTGTATATTTTGTACATGGAATATTTGTCTTTTGAATTCTGTGAATATATTAAGTGTAAGAAATTGCTTCAGTTAAGAATACACGTGAAAAATTGAAATTTGTTCCGTTTTTAAAGGCATCACAATTTTGTCACCAGTGACTTAGGTAATAATTTTGTAAAGTGGTAAAAAAGTACCTGCGGGTCATAGAAATTCAAATTCATAGGATAAAGCTGATAAAATAGTTTTGCTTATGTCACCGTCTCACAGGTTCTAAGTATTACTTTTTGCCACTCATATTATTTTATATTTTATGGTTCGGTTTCTAATAATAATATTGTAACAATCATTTCAAATAATACATATTTCAATGCAGATTACATTTTGTGGTATTTTATGTATTACAGGCAAAGAAAGTGCTACGGTACTAATATTTTTGTATTATTTTTAAGTAATTTTAATAGTTTAATTTATTTTTTTATATGTAATGATAACAATTGTGTCTGTTATATTTCTTTTCTAAATGAATAATAGAGAAGTAGTAATAATTTTATTAAAATTTAAAAAACTAGACAATATGGGGCTCAAAATGTCGTAATAAATACATCTTCTAGTCATATTTATTTCTAATTCATTCCTTTATTGCGAATAGTAATAAACTATTAAAAATATTGGAAATATATTATTTATAATGCAGCAGAGTTCATTATTTGAATGCTCTTTGTACAAATAGCATGTCTTATTCTATATTTTAACACAGAGATATTGAGTGCATTTAGGCTTAGTATCTATTTTATCGAATCTATTAACTTATGAAAAATAAAAAACTACGTTACTCCCTTGCTTTTACCGTTTTGAAATTGGTTCCTTTCGAACTGTCATCCAATTTTATCCGGATACCGCTAAAGTACAAAGGCAAACCTAAATAATATTGAAAATGGTATAGATTTTTGAACTTTCTTGTTTTTTTGACGGAGTCGGTATTCCTTATATTTTTAATATTCGTCGAACGTAACCTATAGATTCAGCTAAGGTTGGACGCCAATAAGCAATACCATGTTAACCCTCGACAAATCGAAAACCGACTATGCACCTAGCTGAAATCTCGTCTTGATAAGGAACGTTTTTCAAAAAAGTGTTAGGTGCCATAAAATATTTCGTTTAACAAAATATCATTTGAAAAAATGTGGGGGCTCGTGATCTGACAAAGATTATCTGAACTTTAGCATCGTTTTTCACAAAATGTATGATTTGTGGGTTAACATGGTATTGCATATTGGCGTCCAGTTATACTCGTTTCGTAATCTACTTGTACTTGGTTTTTTATTTAAAACCGCGTTACAGACAATTTCAGGCTTTTCTTGTTCCCGAAAAGATTTTTTATTACCCATTACTTTATTTACCCATTAAAATGAAGCTAATTTGAAATGTTATTTGCGGTCGCGACACCTGGGTTTTACGGTTTATCGCAAACATACATGTTTGGAAAATATGGAAAAAATGTTGTGGTAGTATGCCTTATGTGGCAACTGCTTATATTTTTGTACATTTGATTATTTCGTGTCCGAAATAGATGGTCATTTTGTTGGTACCTGGCCAGGTACATGCAGACGGTTTGCACCTCTTGCAATGTTAAAAATAAGATCTTTTTAGTAAGGCTGATGATTGGAAAAAATATCAATTTTATAGAGTACTTATAAAGCTGTGCGCGACCTGTAATAGACATTGTTTTTTGTAATCTGTTCATTAACTTATTCTACTTATCCCTACAAATGTAGATTTGTATGCTTTAGCGACAGTTAACCTGAATTTAGCGAAATGAGCAATATCTTTGAGCCGTGATTTTCTGGTTTCGGTGTGACTTGACTGTTCCGGCCACATACATCCAGAATTACCGAAATATCATTGTATAATAGCAGTATGCACCACATAAATACAGATTTTTTTAAATTACTACTTATTATTACTCAATCAGGTTGTGTGTGCCCGGCCTTAGGCGTAGATGATACCTGTTAATTATTGTTTAACTTACTACATTTTAAGCACCCTAACATCGTTTTAGAACACGAATAATTTAATATATATTATAATTTATTTTTAATTATGTGATAAGGCCAGAAAAATACTTACCGTGTCATTATCATGCATAAAACTGTGATTGTCATGACATTTTTTAATTTATAATAAAACATCATTTTGTTAACCATCATTGTTTTATTTTGTTTTGTGTTTCTTCCCTACTAATAAACTAACATTTTTCTTAAACGATTTAATGTTGATCGGTTAAACGAAATCTCTGATATGATTCTATTTTAAAATTCTACCAGTTAAAAGATATACTGTACTTGTTTTAATGAGTAAAAGTTGCCAACTTTCCAAGGTTCAATTCTGCTTAATTTTTATAATGTAACCTACTTAACAAAAACTTATACTTGCAGGTCTCCTGAAGAAGAGATCCATTACGTTATGTGTACCAAGAAGGTGTAGCCGAAATAGTCTAGGTATTATATCTAAGTTCACTTGTGTCTGGACTCCGGATGGAGGCTTGAAAATGTATGTACTGTGTCATCTTTTGCTCGTACCTTAAAAGTAGGCAGGCGATAGGTTTAGATAGGTGCCTTAGTTTCTTCTTAAGTCTAGGTGGTAGCGGTTATTTAACCTCTGTCAAAAAGATTGTTGTAAATCACAGTTTGTATATTAATAACTGACAGAGGATGAATGACCTCTATCGCCTAGATTGGACAAAAGCTCTATAGTCGTCCGATCTGATTGATCTGATATATACACATAGTAAAACAGTTTAGTTGGCGTATCTGTTTGTACGCGCTCATCTCCAGAACTACTAAACGGATTCGAAAAAATCTTTTTTATTTACTAGCTATTAAGTCTGGGCAACATATACTTTTTATCACGGGATCATCTTGTAAGGTTCCCGTAATATACAAATTTCCGCGCAACGAAGTTGCGGGCATCAATTAGTAGGCAATAAATATTACAATTAATTATAATTATTATTGTAGCAATATAATACTTATTTTTCAATAACTTCGAACATTTCTTTTTTTTTCCAAAATATTTAAAGCTTGTTACACTTTTTTCATGTTTTGTGAGTTTTTTCATATATTATATTATGTAAGAAATTCATCACATCTTTTTATTGCATCCGTTTTTGGTTTTTTATTGTTGGACCATGCATTGGTGGGCCAACATTTTAATATTTTTTCTTTAGGCCTCTCCTAATTTTTGGTATTACAAAATACTTAAAGCTTCAGAAAAAATTGGGAAAATTTTGAGTTGTACTTATTAATATTCTGTTTCTGGAAGACTACATCTCATGTGTAGCTATGGTCATATCTAAAGTCATTGATTTTTGCTGGAGCTTAGTAAAAATAGCCAATACTCGAGTTTTATATAAAACTGGATAAATATTTAATTTGTATATCATCAAAAATTTTGCTAGCGTTAAACGTATACGGGTAAAAAAAAACAAAGATATATTTGGGAACGGAATCGTTTATTCAACCCACCTGCAATACAGCATTAAAATTATACCATTAATCTACACATATTTTGTACTGTTCAAAGTACCTACCTATTTAGTATTTATATTCTATACCTTAGTTGAGAACTATCGAATGCGACCAACATCAAAAGATCGTCTGTATTCATAATTTTGTCGCTTGTATTCACAAAGACACGGAGAAATTTACCGAAGCGCGTCTTATGAATAGTGATTAGAGACGAATTATAACCATCTCGTGCTCACAATTTAGTGGTAGTTACAGATCACAGTACCCCTGGATCCTACAATTATCATTAACGAATATAATGTAATATAGATTAGGTACGTTTTTAACAAATAAATATTATGGGTAGGTCACTTACGTATGCCGCACGATCCAGATTCTACGTGGATGAACAGTGGCTTTACCATGAGATTGAAGCAATTGTATTTGTCAATACTCGATAGCGACTACGTAAATTCTTAGTACGCAAAAATTTTACAGCGCCTCTAGCTGTCATTTGCGGAACTAAAATTTTACTTATATAAATATACTTGTTAACTAAAAACTTACGTAGTTGCTACTCGCTATTGAGTATCGACAAATACTAATGCTTCAAACACATGGTAAATCTACTGTAGTGTGTAAGGTGGTTTTTACAATGATAAGTTTAAAGGAGTGAGTTTACTGTGATGGGGCTCATCGCATTTTTCATGAAATATTACAAATGAGTGGGCTCTTTGCATAAAAAAGCGCTGAGCCCCGGCACGGCCCGACAACTTTTAAGCTTTTAAGAGCAATTTAATGATTTGTCCGATTAGTTTAACACTTGATTTTGTACGCTTCAGTACTTTTTACAGTTACATGTTACACGCTTGCACTTTAATAAAACTAAAGTTTAAACAATCTGATTTGCGTCTATATTAATATCTGGATCGTTGAAATAATTAATTACTCCTACCCGCAGGAATAAATACTGGATATAATTATACAATATTACAAATGATATTACATTTATATTATTGCGTTTTAGGATTACATCATTTAAAAGATTTTGTATTGTAAAAATATTAAATAGGTACATTATTTGGAATCATATTCAGATACACAAAATCCAAGTTAATTAGAAGATTCGGACAAGGAAATTTTTAACATTTTGAATCGTACATTCCAAGTGTTCTTTACTTAATAAATAAATATTGAAAATATATGTATCTGAATGCCTCCGAGTTTATCCTTGAATGAGACATATGGCTACGCACAGACAACGGTTTTTAATTAATTAAATACAGGTAAATCGTTACATAGACATATGAATTATTCTTATAAATAATATCGATCGAGTTGTTCGTTAATTTTTTATTATTAGGTATAAATCTTTCTTATTGTCTTTAAACTTTGCCATTAAAACAAAAACGGGCAAAAGAATCGGGACAGAGTCGTGGCTCAGCGTAACAAGTGGTGGCAAATTTGTGTGTAAATCGCTTTGGTTTATTAGAATATCTACAAGTAATATAAGCTGGAAATCCCTACTTAAAGGTTCATAACCATAATAATAACCAGTATTGACAATGCTTCGAACAGCAAATATCATTTGTATTTATTAATTCAAATAATTAACAAATGTGCATTTGTGGCGCAATTAAACCTACTCGCCAAAGTTTGATGTATTGGTCCTTGGGAAAAATAATAATACACGTATTTTTTTTATTTATATCAGTCGGTGGTAAAATGTGGAGAAATAGCTTCTTAAAGTTTTCCCAAAAATACCATAATTATGGACACGCGATGCGCGTAAGTCTGCGACTGCATCCGACCAACCGGAGAAGTAACTATTCTGTAAACATTTTGATTCGTATAAAATATTTTATTGAAAAATAACATCATACATTTTGTTTTGTTGCTGGGCGGAGGGTTTATTTGCAACTGCACCGGAATATATTTGAGGGTGTGGACTTGATTTTTTAAAATAGGTATTAGATTTATAAGTAACAATACGAGAAAATCTTACTTGTCAATACTGGATCTGGAACTAACGAAATAATACAGTTTAATGATATGTGCCTAAGTATACACAAATTATTATCGATAGATCGCAAATCATACAACTAAATAAATAGTTTAAATGACGCTACACAATATGTACACCTACCATAGTTTAGTACCCTTGGATTTAATGGATTTTATAACTATACTGTCGTTTACACCATAATTATGACTATTTCCATAACTAAGTTACTAACACAATAATTGTAAATATTTACAACATTCTCAACGTCTTCGAAGCCACGAATCGAGGATTCAACGAATACTTATAATACCTACAAAAAAAGGTTAATACTAATAATTGCATCGTTCGAATTGCTTAGATTGTATGCGACGCACGACGCGCTCGCACGTTACAGGAGGACGCAACTATAAACAGTAGGTAGAAAGTGGCGATAACTACGAACCGTCGATACCAGGCTTCGAAAACTTCACCATTCTAGTTCCAACAATAACGCTTCTCTTCATACATTTCGAAAGGAATCCATTTAAATGTATACGAAAATAATTGGGACTTACAAGTATATACAAAAATATCACATTACTTCGAGGCCGCAGCTTTCAATTACTTAGTCATTACTTAATACTTCTCCTTACCTAATTCGTCGGTTGGCTCGAAGCGTAAGCTAGACACAGCGTGAAGTAACAGAACGAACTTAAATCGATCCTACACGAGCTGTACTTACAAGTTACCACGTTAAAATACTTCACAAATTATAATTATTTCGAGATATTGCATCAAAAGTAGCTAAAATCGCGTGTTTAAAAACTTTTACAAATTATTTCAGCGCATAAATTCAATAACTAAAAGTAGGGCGCCGACCGCGCCACGTGTACGGGCGGAAGGAAGCTGCAGCCTGGCGGACGTCGGAAAGCAGCCGCTCGTAAAACTACTCGTCTCACACGACACAAGCGAGACCTAATCACGACGTACAAAAATATAGTTCTGGAGCGTTACTGCTAACAGTCTTTGGCGTCGGGGGATGATCCGGCGGAGAAGGCGTCTAGGAAGTCGAAGGTGGCGACGGCGGCCCGCTCCGGGTCCCCGTAGCGGACGAAGAAGCCGTCCCGGCCGAGGATCGAGGGGCGGCGCATGCGCGGCGCGCGCAGCACCGCGAGGCCCCGCACGCGCAGCGCCGCCGCTGCAGCAACACGCGCGTTAGCCCCTACGTCTACAAGCGGCCGCCCTCTGGCGAGACAACACGCGTGAGCCTGAGCCTCTCGCTCGCACTCGCGCGTACCGCACCGCTCCCGACACACACTCGATCATACTTTGTACGTATCACTTGTTCAATGCGAATTGTGATTTCTAAATCTCTTACAGGTAGTTCAACTCTGTTGTGCGCGCAACCCTATGAGTTATGAGTGTGTGCCCTTGTGAATAAACAACTTTCATTCATGTGACAGTGACAAGCGTCGTCCTAATAATACGTATAACAGTTGTTTATATTTACAAGCGCACGCACTCACAGGGCCGCGCGCAAAACCGAGTTGAACAATCTGTTGATTGTTTAAGAATGCCGGGTGCATTCTACTCGGATAAAAATAAGTAAGTAGTGTACTAACGTTTTACAAATGAGAGTCGTAGAGGTATTGGATGTTTTCTTGAAAGTCCTCCAAGGTAACCAAAAATTCTAAAAGCAGAATACAATAATATCTGATAGCACAAGTTTGTCCAAACAGCTACCCCAAAGCATGATCGACTATAGTGAACATTTAGATAGTGTGCCTCTTTTTTTCGGAGCGGTGCGTCAAAGGACATCTACTCGACATGAAGAGTGAGATGGTGCGGTTGAGTGTGAGCGAAAACAATGGCGGTGAGTGGAAAATGATATGAGTATTGAGTAAAGACAATATTTATGAGTATAATTAAAAACAAAATATAATATTATAGTTTGAATAATAAAACCGAGACAAAAATGTGAACTAAGAATTAATAAAAAAGTAGAGCGATTTTTTGCTACCATGTTTAGAATATTTTTTAATCTACAGACGTTACAAAATAGCAGCTGTAAGTTGGTATGAAGAAAAAAAAAATAATGGCAGACTTATTTCACTGTAAATGAAAGAAAAGTTAATAACTAATCTCTACACAAAATAACTTTATTAATTAATAAAGAATAAAGTTTGTGCTTCTAAATATGATTTCTAAATGATTGAACTGAAGTCATGGATTTTTGAATTACAGACTATGTGTGAAAATGAAAGAGCATCTCGAGTGATTTTAATAATCTAAGATAGATCTATGTGTAGAGTTACTTTACCAAGAAGTGATCTTAGAGGCGTCCATAGCGTCATTGTCAACGGTGATTATTTTGGCCCCATAAAATGCTACTTTTTGACGTTGGGCATAGGTTACATTTTGCTGTACGTCCTACAGATCAACTACGACAAATGGCGTAAGAGCAATGTCGCTAGAAAATGAAACCTATAGCCCAGATCATAAAGTCGTATTTTATCGGTCCAAAATAATCTCGTTGACGGTGACAGCACGCTATGGACAAACGGCCTTAAGTCAACATTATTTTTTATCTTAATTTCTGACAATGGTAAAATAATTCCAAACTGTATTTTAGCACTTTTATATAGAGCTTTCATTGTATTACCGTTCAAAGGTAAATCATGGTAAAGAAGAAACGTTAAATCTACAAGCATATTATTGGGTACGGTTTTACAGTCACAGCACTTTTGATGTCACAGATGTGTTTTTATCCATTATTTAGAGTTTACTATAAAGGTAGAAGTGCCTGAAGAGTAACTTTTTCAACTTGCGCGAAATCACCAAATACATATCTCGTAGAAACACATAAATCATAAGTAACTCTTCAATGCTTCTATTTCCACAATAAACTTTAATACACATTTTTAGAGGTTCATTAACCAGAGTATAATGCATAGAACCAAGTAGGTTATCTTCATAGATACATATATTGATTCTTCATAAGATGCACATACTTATTTTCTGTGCAGGTGTCCTACTTGGTGCTATAATGATATAGGTTGTAATAAAAGTTAGTCATAATGTAGAGTTTGCATGTGTCCCTTATATTAAAAAGGACAACTTTAAGTATCATCTATTACTTTTATTACACCCTGTATAGGTCTGTTCTTAATTATTCTGGAATACTGAAGGTACCAACCGGTATTTTGTCGTCGGGAGCGATGCAGCCTATGCAGGCGCGAGTAGGGCGGTGGGGGTGGGGGCGGCTCCGCAGGAGAAGACCCACACGATGATGGTGACGAGTCGCTGGATGCCAGCATCACGTCTAGTAGGTTCGCTCGAGCCTGGAATATTAATCAATTGTATGAAATTCCCACTCCATTTCCCATTAACAATTCCCCTTGAACACTCACAACAAATGTAAATCCGTCGTTTGGGAGGACTTCAGTGGCATCAATCTTTTTGAAAGCGTTAATGATGTGAAACCTTGTTTTATCGAGAAGCATGATAACTAAACTGATTGTCTGACTATGTTAGAGCCTGGTGATACTGTCACCGTCCTCTTCCTAATAAGTGTCTTATAGGCTATTAAACATTTTCGATACTTCTTTTGTCAGATAAGTTGCTAAAAGCCCACACGGCCCCTATCAGGAAGGTGTGCTCTGAGAGATTTAAAGAACACCGTTTGAATTAGAGCTTACTTAAATGGAGTTTACCTTTGGATCGCTAAAATCGATGTCTTTTTCCACGTGAACCCAGCCAGTCGGCGCCCATAGAGCGTTGTCCTTGTTCAAACATGTTTTCTCAGTTTTGTCTTCTTGTTTCACCTCATTTGCTACCAATGGACCTTCGCTTTGACGAATCATTCTGTAATTGAGAAATATGTTTTTAATGTTCTGGAAATTAAAATAAATGTTGAATAAATATATAACATGTTTAACGCCTTACCTATTAAGCTCATCGATAACGTCTTTTGAAGTTGCAGCTTCGTGAAAGCTGAGGGAATGTTCTTGCTTGATAATGATTGATTCTGGGACTGTCTGTGTTGTGGAAGGACGGGTTTTCCCAGCAACGGGTATTTTCGATTTTGTCCTATTAGGTGATGATGGAGGCCTCTTACCTCCTAAAAGCATGGGAATGCGACTTTTTTCTCCTCTCCGTCTTACTTCTTTTTGAATACCCTCACTCTTATTACTTATTATCACAGTTTCAGCAGTTGACGTACTTGTCGTGTTTGATTCAGTCATTTGAAGAGAACTGGTTTCTGGCGACGAGTTTTCCTCCTCTTCAGGAACAGTACCGAGAGCCAATGAGCTTCGTCTACAAGCATTTAAAACTTCTTCAACGAGTGACATGTCAGTTTCGGGATATTGGAAACTATTCGATTTTGTTAGAGATGATTCAGTTTCTTTTTCATTTGATGCTTGTTTATTTAGTTTGATATTTAGAGAATTTTCTTTTAGAGCGGTAGTATTTTCTGAATTATGACTAGATTCTATTTCACAATTTTTATACTCCTTTGCAACTATACGGTCAACTTCTGTAGAATCTTCTACTTCAACACCTCTATTGATTTCATTTTTTCGTTGTACTTTTGAAAGTTGTCTATTATCGATTTCGTTTTCCAAATTCTCATTACGCGTTATCTCAACATAGTAATCTTCTGAATCATTATATGGATCTTCTCTTTCTATATATCTAGGTGTCGATTTTGGCTCGGAAACATCACAATACGATATTCTTGGTCTATCAGCTATAATATCACAGGAGTCGTTTTCGGAGAAACTTCCGAAAGAGTCAGGCCTTTGCCTATCTTCAGAAACTTCACTTCGGGGATCAACGGATTCATCGTCAAAATCTGCTGCTGCATATGGAGGCGGTAATTCACGAATTTCGGATACAGGACGGGATGACATTGAATCAGACTCTTCCCGATCACGACAGTATTTTTGTTGCTCGGCTATGAAATTCAAAACACTTTGAAGAGCTTGTTCACGATCTTGTAGTGCTACTGATTGAACATCATTTATACGTAAGTGACTATTAGGATCTTGAGCAGCGAGCGGTATACCTTTGGATGAATTAGAAGCTAAACTTTTTGTGCTTTCATATTTGACAAGTCTATAAAAATCACGCGTAAAATCAAGCCCAACATTCGCACAATCTCCTTCTTCACTTAAAGCTGTACTACAACGTTTCTCTTGAACGTCAGAGGCACTTGACCAAGAACCACCAGGTGAGTGAGTTCCAGAGTATTCCCATCGCTTTTCAGAAGTCTCTACATCGTCTGCAATTCTACATTCCTCAATTTCTATTGTTGCAAAACCACAATCATTCCACAAGCAATCACCTACATCTTCTTCTAATTCTAAAGCATCATCCTCTCTTATACTAGGTAAGGTCGAAAGGGATATTTGGCCAGGAGTGGTAATTTCAGCGAACGGAGAATGTCTGTCCCTGAGATCCTCGCACGACAGCGATAAACTCCAATCTTCTAATTCGGCTCTATCGTATTCTAAGTCTGCTAAGTCCCTGTGCCTTTGCTGCAATGCAGATCTCGCATCATCTAATTCTAACCAGTGCTGAACATAATCTGCTTCATACTGAGCAACATCAACCCTATCATCTAATGTGCTTCCCCAAGATGCCCTTTCAGAGCTCGTCGTCGATGGTATCGCAGCTCTTCTTAAAGGTCTTTCGGGAGCTGGTTTAATATCTAAAACCAGCACACCGGAGCTCGGTGTCGGTGTGTCTAGATAAGTAGAGGGACAAGTCGTTCCCGCTAGAAACTTTAAACACAAATGCGAGTCTGAGAAACTCCTGACGACATGTTGAAACGGCAATACTGGCCTGGACGGTGGATAGCTGCCCCTTATTCCGGCAAAAGCTACTCCGATGGGAAAACAGATGTAATCTGCGTCCAACATTCTTGCGTGTCGGCGAGATTCTCTAGGGTTTATTGATACAATAGTTTGATTGTCGGTTTCATCAGAAGCCTCATTGAGATCAGGCAAAACTCTATCGACGGCATGATCGCTTTGCCTAGAGGCATCCGCTTGAACATCGCTAGACATCGTAGAATACCCTTCATCCTTTGCACCACTTTCGGGAGATTCTGCCCCTGCTTCACAGGCCTCGCCACTGCCTTCGTCGGCTTCTTTTTCTCTCGTAGCACCTGTAATTTTTATGTGATTTCATTCAGTTAATTAATATCTGAAGTTAACAGAGATAACGATAGTAAATATGCCGTTAAATATTAATTTATTAACTGGTTCAAAATAATTCTTGATTGATAAAAGGATAGGTTTTATGATATGTTAATTATTTCAAAATGTTATAAAAAGTATTCAGGATTAGACTTCTTACAAGTAAAATAATTGTCCGGGTGAGTTCCCGAACCGGTGTTAGGCACCGTAGTCTCGACGTTCAGAAAGTATACTTAAAGTACTTATTTTGAATAAAAATATTTTGATTTTGTCGATTTTCTGACCTTTAGCAGCATCTGAACAAGGCTGTGGCATGCTGAGGCTTAGGGTAGCTGGTCGGGGTGGCGGCGCCCAAAGCGTGGGGTCCACCGCCGAGAGCGCACGAGCGAGATTAGCCGGCGTAACTTCCAGGCCCTAAAACAAATTAATTAATCAACAACACATAGGTGATTGTTATAGATGTTTTTTTAAGATTGTGGAAAAGAAGAATTTTATAAGAAATATCAGTTGAAAACATGAGTGGAATACCTTTAATTCAGTCCAAATGTCGGCCAGGATCTGATGCCTCCGCTTATCATCATGACTGAGAGGGTGAGGGTGTGATGTGGGGGGCGCCGGGGGCGGGGAATCTCTGAACGACACCAGCGAACCACAGGACCCTACGTCCACCAAATGCACTGAAATTTTCCAGAATTAACTGATGTAGTGTACTGTATGTGTGTGTAACCTGGTATAAGTATAGTATAAGCATTCAATATGTATAATCTCATACTATGATATAGCATCCAAACCTATGTATGTAGGTTGATCGATTAGTAATAAACGATACTTCGACTTAACTAGTGGTTTCCATTACTCGTCCATAACGAACCTTATACTGACGTAAAAATTGCATTGATAAACCTTTTAATGATATTTTAAACAAGCACATCCAATTTAGAAGAAAAGGTTATTTTATTGTCTCAAATAACGAGATGTAATGTAGATGAGTTAATTGATTCTAATATTAACAAGCAAAGTCAATTGGAAAAGGTCTCAATTTCAGAACCAAACCTTCTACGCTTTAACAGCAATATTGTGAAAAAGTGAGACCGCAAACGCTGACGTTTCACAACCATCAGTTATTTGGTAGTTGGAACGAAAAGTGTCGCTCTAGTGCGGTCTTACCTTAATAATAAAAAAAAGTTATGGTAAAGAATAAAAGTTAGGGCGAGTTAGTTATGATTGGGCTATATTTTTACATCGTTGATAACTTTTACACAAGGCCAGTCCAATATCGACCTAGTGCCTTCGTATTGACCGCCAGTGTATATGTTCTTCATGTTAAGTCTATTCGCCGTAATTTGGCAAAATTCTAACGACGGCTGTACACTCGGACGAGCGTTTCATGGCGAGACTTTTGTCCGAGGCTGACAGGCGAGACAAGGCAAGTGCACCAGTTAACACTCTCGCACTCGGGCACCCTTGCTGTGTCTCGGCGAGAATGTATAACCGTCATAAAATTTGTAAGAAGCGTGCCAGCTTATTTTTAACCGACTATATGCTTTAGGTAAAAAGCTATGTTTGAGTGTAGATAGGTCCTACCTTGTAAGTCTCTGGGCGTGTGAGGGGTAAGTGGTGTGTGTGGTGTCGCCGGAGACGGCCTGGGCTGAGGTCGCAGCTGCCGCACCAGCAGGGAACTCAGGGCTCGGTTCTGCCCCTCTAGCTCGCGGATCCTGGCTCGAGCACATCCCAACTCCTCGCGTATACTCTGAAAAATATATACTTACACTGATTTTTGTTTTCTATGTTGGTTGCTTGCAAATCCTTTTTTATTCTATGGTATCGGCTTCAAAATTTGTGCCTGGTTTCAGTAAAACGATCTTAAATTTACTTTCCAAAGTAACCATCGGGACACGTCATGTTAATAACAAGACGAAAATAAAGTTGTTTGAACATTAATTAAGCGTAATGAAAGGATTCATTATATTTATCTAAATCTTCCTTTGTATTGTCTGTGGAGGTGTACGCGAATATTTTAATTATGCTTCATTAGCCAAATTAAATTCGAGTAAGTAATTGAAGGCTGGTAATTATGGGGGGAGATGTCAGATAGGGAACGACAATGTTGCCAGTATTAACAAAAGTAGACAAACTTTGTTTATTAAAAGATTTTCATGAATTCAGAGGATTTTCATTATTTTGAGTCGTAGTTATAAGCTACGTTGAAATTACTTTAATTAAAATTCTGGTGAAAAGTTTTGATGGGCTATTCCTATGTAACGGCGAGATTAGGTAAGGACGAGCTAATAAATCATTACACAGCCCTTCTATCTTTAATTAAAATGTTCATAAAACATTTTATGATATCCCGAATATTTAATAAACCGAATGAAACTGAAATGTTTATCAACACAAACGAACAAATCTTCCTTTATATTAAGTTGAAACAGTGTGGATTAAATATCAGGGCAGGCTCTCGTAAATAACAAACTTGTGAATCTGGCCTAAGCTAAATTAAATACAAAGCTAAAGTGAAAACTAAAATGCGTGAACGTTATCTGTCAAGTGCACGCTCGACCATCTTTATTCGAAAACTTTCGCGCCAAAACTAGAACAACATGGCGGACATTTGTGGGCCGGATTTAAACACAGGCATTCGCATTATCGGTCAGATTATGCCAAGATTATAGTGGTCCAGAGGTCGGTAAAATTATTACGGTGCCAGCTTAGCCTAAAGTGTCCCATTTCGTGGAATTTATGTGCGAATGTGCTACGAATAATCCGCGGAAATAGGCGGCGTATAATTATGAGAAAACAATTTCCGGTTTCCATCTTAATGCTGGGGATTAAGGGCTTCTGATGGACCTTTTTTTGCACGGTATTAATTTACGCTTTTGAAGCGACATTTTTAAATGCGTAAAAGGATTTCTTTTCGCTGTCGAGATTAAAGTATCGTTAAAACAGCGCCAATTTATACAAATGACAAAAGAATGCGCTTCGTCCTTAATGCCATAGTAGATATTTTGATATCTATGTGACCGACAGACCGAATCAAACGGTTAGGGAGGCTGAAAACTATGCCAAGAATGCTAAATTTTCCTTTATCCTAGAATCTCATCATTGAAAATGGAAACGCACGCGCCGAACGTAAACGTTGCGATTTGGGGTTGGAATTTACAACATGATTTTAGTGCCTATTAACTGCTATTGTGAGCCTACATCCAGCCCTCAGATAGTAGTTTAATGTTGCAGAAGTGCACGGCACAAAACAAAGTTATCTCGGTTGCACGCGTTATTTCAGTGATCGGATTCAAATACAGCTCAACTGTGCTTTGTTGTTTGTAGACGGTGCACTGAAAATTTTTGTACATCATTTCTGTATTTTTTCAACGACACTGCCATTGGTGATTTTTTTCAGATATGTTCGAGATAGTAGTTTAAGGTAGGTTTACCATCTACTTGCGACAGCTTATGGCTTCACATATTGATTAACATTATTAAGCATCTGCTATTAAATCGCTGCAATCAGTAAAGATGCTAGAGTGGGAAGCAGATATATATCTCACCTTCTTTGACAGCATTGCCCTCACAACCTTCTGGGCCACATCGTCCAACTGCCGCTCGTAGTCACTGTCCACCAGGCCAATAGAGAAATGCTAGAGGGAATTAGCAGGTGGGCCTTCATCGGATTGAGATGCTGAAGGGCGACGCAGAAATGTAACTCACCATCGGCGACAATAGTGACCTCGCATGACCTGTTGGGCCACATCGTCCAACCGGCGCTCGTGGTCGCCGTCCACCACACAAATTGCATCTAAGAGCGCTACTGGAGGGAAAAAGCAGATTGGCGCCTTCATCCGATTAAAAAGCTAGAGAGAGAAGCAGATATATCTCTCACCTTCTGCGACAACAGTGCCCTCACGACCTGCTGGGCCACATCGTCCAGCCGACGCTCGTGGTCGCTGTCCACCACACCAGTAGACAGCGCCGTCAGCTCGCCCCGCAGCCGCTCGTTTTCCGCTGACAGCGCTGCTAACTGGCTCTGGTAGTGTGCAGCGGACGCCTGGAATGGATTTGCAACTCCTTAGGTTGGCTACGAGGAAAGAACCTTTAGCAAGGGGGTTATTATGACCTCTTATTCCCAGCCAAGTTCCAGCCAGTCGGAGTCAGAGGAAGTCATGTGACACTAAATACGTGAAGTTTGACGTTCCCTAATGTCACCAACATGTTTAAAATCCATTCATAGACAACCAAACT
>JAOTAV010000027.1:228693-250440 GCA_026546445.1 Cyclargus thomasi | reverse complement strand
AGCAAATAATAATCTTTTCTTGAGGTGGGGGCATTTCTCAGGATGTGAGAAAAAGTTTATACTGTTAACTTTTTACGAGCGCAACACAATTTATTGTATTCTGAGCACTTCACACTCGAAATATTTCTTGAAAAGGATGAAATATTTCGAGTGTGAAGCGCTGAGAATACAACAAACTGTATTTCGCTCACACTCGATATTTTATTCGAGTGTAAACTTTTTCTCACATCCTGAGAATTGCCGTCGTGGTCTGGTAAAACTTTTAAAGGTTATATTTAATACCTGCTAAATGACGGTGTTTTTGAAATAATAACTGTGCCTCCGTGTATCTCGAGTAGAAAAAGGAATTTAAATGTCTGAGAAACCGGTATGGGGAGCGTAGGCTGTGCCGGTCTGCAGGATTTCGCTAACTGTTCCGATATGCTAGACCATTGGTGTTTTCGTCCCCTTGTCCTAACCGTCCAAATCCACTTTAATGATATAAGTACCAAAACTTTGTCATTTGTTTTGCCCCAATTTTGAGTAATATTGGTATTATTGAAGTAAAGGAAGATCTTCTGACCGAGCGAGATGGTATGCCCATTGTGAGGCCGATTTATTTGATTTAACTGTCATATATCGTCGCAAACTTCGATACCGCGATGTTGAGTTGTGACGCTGAAAGGAAAGATGCGTGTAAAACTAAATTTATTGCATGCAAATTATTATGATAGTGTTCTAAAAGATATTCTCTAATAATCACAAAAAATCTCTGAAGTCTGTTGAGGAATAAGTAAGATATTAGCGATTTAAGTTTTCTACCCAACCCTTTCTCTCAAAACGTAATTTAGTATAATCTTTGTATGAAGCTTATAGATTTTGTCGTCACAATATCCGATTTTGATATAGGAATTCTCTTTCTAACTATATTAAAGGCTTGTAACTTTTTTGTTTTAAATTTTATCAAAAAACCGATTGAACTACATAATTTTTCTATAACGAAAGATTTATTTAAACAAGCTATAAAAGATTATGCATATTCCCTATTGTGGGTACCGCAGTTGCGGTAGTACAGTTGTACTGTAAAAAGTCGTGTTTGAAATCGCGAGAAAAACTAAGAGGTTTCAAAGACCTTCTGTTTGCAGTGCCAGATGTCAGGAAAAAATCGTTTAATAGCTAACGCCTAACATGTGCTGCTATAAACATTTTTTTGTTCGTCTTTTTATTCTGATTTTAAACTTTGACTTGAGTTTGCCCATACAAATCGCTATTTATTTTTCGCTTTCAGCGTTGCTACTTTCACAGTGAACTCTATATCAGGAACACATACGATTCCTTGACTTTGATTACTTACCTTTTTTGGGACACAGTTGGGAATTATGATTAAAACACCTATTAACTACCCAGAAAAACATTTCTTCTCTCGGTCCATTAAATTCAATCCCATGTTGGTCAGACGCTAAGGAATGTTTTTCTTGACTTTACAAAACATTCCCTTCGTGACAATAGTATTTTCTGCCCTCAGTACCGCCGGTGCGTTCCCCTACACTAAACACGTTTTGTACATGCATTGCGCTCGAAATATGAGATATATATCCTAGGAGGGTCTTGGGTTATTACGTCATCTTTGCAGATAGTGAAATGTGACGTTTCCTGTATTTGGTGCGTTTTTGGCAAATAGGTATGCTTAATGACAATCTTTATAGTACATTTGGGACGAATTTAAACTGTCTTTAAGAGCCTAAAAGTAGCCAGACTTTTGTGATTTTATCAAAGCTGAAAATTTTCTTTGACATCAATAGGAGATATTCAGGTTTAAACGTTTCCTAAGTTTATTTGGTAGAGTTCTGAAGTCTGCCTGACGCTGGATCTTGCTCTAAAAATAATTATGATGCAGTAAATGTATTTGAAATGTCAAACAAGAGTGTGTGTTTTAAGTTATCTTTAAAGTTTTTAACATGTTTGTATATCACCTAAAACTAACCTTGAACATGAATGTGGGTCAAAAAGGACCCATTTGCGCCATTCTCTGGTTTAATCAGATTTATGTCGGAAACTTTCTCGTGTTTTATATATATACCTCTATGAGAAGTCATGGTGTTTTGTAAAAGAAAGTTGCGTAAGTCTCCTTCAAAAATTATTTTAAATATTGTAGAAATCGAACTGTTTCTAAAATTCTTTCGTAATTCTCTTGTAATTTTAGTATCTGTAGGCTATCAATATTTGATTTTATTAACATAGTCACTTGTTTATTACACGGATTAAATTATGTAAAATCAAACTAAATACTGCGCTGATTTCCATGTTAATTAAGCCCTATAATTATGCACTCCCGGATAACAGGTCCCGGTAATTTTGTTGTCAAATGTGACAGCTTATGTTCGTCTCTCGGGGACACAAATAATCCTGCATATACAAGCGGAATGTTCGCGCTCAAAATTCTCAAATACCCACACCAACGGCTCGTAAACAATGACAGTATTTCGCAACATCAAAGTAGTTGAAACATACAGTAATGCCTGGTAAAACTTTTTTTTTAACGGGCTTTTAGCCCACCACACATTCTTACCACTGCATCTCCTGGGTCAGGGCAGGATCGACTGTGGTATCCAACCACGAAATCCCTTTGATATGATCTCAGAGAGCCCGAAACCCTGCTAAATTTACCGCGGGACCCGCAGCGAAATTAATCATTCCCTCCCCAAAAGCAGACTGGGAGACAGCACAAAGTTGCAATGACCGAAAATCAAAGAAATAAAGGGGAACCACCAGGGGAAAACTGATAATACTTACGAGATTTTTAGTTAGATGTATAAGTTATAATAACTGTCTTAATTTTTTAAGCAGACGCCTGTACAAGGTACTAAGTCTGTATTGTATACTTGGTTTTTGCAAATTAAATTTTGAATCTTGAGTCTTGAGGTATGTATGCCTTGGTGAGTGGGTGTTAACTAAGCAAGGATATTCATATACAATACCAAGACTTTTGTTATGACACAAAAATTGTTAATACTACTGTCAAATGAGGTCTTTCTCATTTTGCCACTAACAAGACTAGGTTCTAAATTACGATTTTGATGGTGTAGGAGTCCTCTAGTTACACATTTAGTCCTTTGGGCTTGCGTTCATTAAAACAAATACTTTATAATGATTCTGGCCTTTTATTATCGCGAAACTAGACAAACGAACATACTGGCCAGGCCTCACGCAGTGACTGCCTGTCGCCACAAACATACGAGTGCATCGCCTTCCAACTCAAAACTGCTGACACTCGCACATTCACACATACATGGTCCCTACACTGCACCCCCCAAATTTTTACAAAATACACAGTAGAAAATTAAAAATTTTGACACACAGATGACAAAACACAAACACATGACATACAATAACATCAAACATAATATAATACAAAGTACAAAGTAATCTTCCTTTACTTAGAACAACGTATATACGTAACGTATCTCGAGACTCATATTACTAGCCCCAAACATCTTGCAGGTGGGCGGCAGCTAGACCCGGACCTGCCACGGGGCGGCGGGGCAGCGGCGGTGTTGCCATCCACGCGTATCTTGCAAACATTTTAGTCAACCAATTTTTAATGCGATACCGTCCGTATATCACTAATGCCAAAAATACCTTTAATCCCATTACTACACATAATAATGTAGTAGTACAATTTTGCCTGCTTATTTCTGCCTGAACTGAAACGTTCTGAGCGACGACAACTTCCTCTTTGCTATATCATTTTCCCATGCTGAATACACTTATTTAATTCCGAATGTAACAAGTACTACGTCTGAAGTCACGAAAAATTATAATTAGAATAAACATAAAATATTGTCTTTCTGTGAACAGTGCTTATTGCGAAAACGCTTGTCCAGCAGTAACATAACCGTTAAACATTCCATAGCACATAAGTGCCCTTATTATATTATAATATTTTACCAACTTACACATTATATTATAATATTTTACCAGTAATATTTATATCTATCTTAAAAAAAAAGTAGCGAATCATATTTATCATACATTAGATATTTAGACATTATTACTTATTTAACAATAGATACGTACAGGACATCTAACAATACGACCACTTCTTGTAATTTTTTTCTTATTACATATTTCGTTTTCTTTAATTTCAACTGACTTATTAACGTTCGTATCGCGAATATCGTTACTGCAATCCTTCGTCTGCTCATCATCAGATTCATTCAAAATAAACGCCGGTTTTAGCCTATCTATTGAAACAACGAGAGTCCTATTCGGCAATTGTAATTTGTATACCTTGCCCTGTCTGCCGATGACCTTATATGGCCCATCATACGGTGGAGTTAAGGGTCGACGAACTGCATCATTTCTCAAAAATACGAAATCACACTTATCCAAATCTTTATGAACAAAAATAGCACGCGAATTTCGTAACTGTGGCGGCACCGGTTTCACCCTCTGCAAACTTATTTATTTATTTATTTATTTATTTATTTATTTCGATTCACCAACAGATTTTTAACTTATCCAAAAACGTTTAGGATGGAACAAAAGTTTTCAATATTTCATGGGCCGGTAAGTGGAGCTATGACAGGGCCTTAGGTATTTCACCTGGTGGCAAATGAAACGACTAATACCCCAATAGGAAATATACATATTATAAACCAAAATGTATTGAATGCAAATTATTATGATAAATAGGCTAAACGATTTACAGAATATTAAAAAATTAGATTTTAGTTGAGAAATTAGTAAGATATTGGCGATTTAAATTTTCTTCCTCTCAACCAATCTCTTTGTCTCAAAACGTAACTTAGTATGAACTCTGTATGCTTATAGACTTTGACGTCACAGTCAATATCAGGATCTCTTTTTCTGACTACTTTAAAGGCCTATAACTTTGTTATAGGCCTTTAAAGTTTTTATAATTGGACTAGATCGTTTTTCAATTACAATAGATATATATATATATATGAATAAAGAATTACAAATACTGCATATTCCCTATTAAATCTCAGATGAATCAGTCATGTTGCAGATTCATCACGGTGCGGAGCGGCGTTATCGATGTTCCGTATGCGAAAAGCGGTTCTGGGAGCACAGTGCGATGCAGTCGCATTACGATCACGTGCACCTCAACAAGCCCTGGCCGAAACGCACGCGCCCGCCGCGGCCCCGCACTGCGCTTGCTACCGGTGAGCCTTTTGAATCATTCAGAGACAGCAGAAACCGCTCGTTTCTCTTGCAGAAATATTGCGAAATGTACATGTCGTCTTCTTAATAAGTTGCGAACGTATGCACATACTGAACAAATGATTTGATAGAATTATTTATTTTGGGCTATGTAAGCCTTTTTTCTGTAAATAGTAGTTGATAATTCTATTGCTATAATTTTAATATTACCTCGCTAGAATACTTCATTATATCTTTATGTTTTTCTGACCATTGTTAAAATATGACAGGACAAGAACTGGAATCCACCGGGAAGGATGTCAACGCCGAAGATTAATACTAGTCGAAATGTTATGTTGTTGTATGTTATAAACTTTACTTTACTTGAATGGTTTTATCTTTCTGAGTACTTAGATATTAATGCAATTATCCATATCCATACTAAATAGTTATAGATGCAAAAGTGTATATGTCTGCCTGTTTAGATGTTCAGGGGTATATTTCATTGATGTATAACCGACAAAGCAGTCAAATCGATTTTACTTTACGAGTGGGAAAACCAATACTAAAACTCGTATATTATTAAATACTTTATTATACAGACATCGAGTTCAATTCCGTCGTCTGCGCACGCGCGAGATTCGCCAGGCGTTGGGCTCCTCGTACTTGTTGTAGAGTGGTTCAAGGCGCTGGTTCTTCTTGAATCGCGACAGCTTGGTGGGGTCTGAGAACTTGAAGAAGGCGGGCGCGAACTCCACCAGCCACTTGGGGTCGATCGTGGTCACCTCGCGCATGTACTCCTTCGTCGTTTGCACCAGCTCGTGGTAGATTACCCTGGCAACAAGAAACATAGATATTGGGTGTGAATACGGAAACGGAGTTATAGCGCTTTCCTATTCATTTACAAGAAGCAAATCCGCTTTTTTTTTCAAATATATTCTAAATACGTTCTTACCACGTGCTTACATTTATAGAGGAACATAAATCATAAAATATAGGGTATATATGTAACATAATTGATGGACGTACTTCAATGCTAATTTAGAAACATCAATTTCTTATTCACGAAACGCTTTAAAAAACTCATTTCATTTTCTCACTTCATCATCTAAATAGTCAAAACTCTTGTTTCTAACGTACCACTCGGGCTGGCGGTTAAATAGTGCACTTGAGGGATGTATATAGACGACTTGGCTGTCGACGAGCGTGCGGTAGCCCTCCTGCGGGTCCTTTTTGGCGGCGTTACGGAAGAAACCTGAGCAGATCGTCTTCTGAATCCGTACCGTGTTTTTACCGGCTGACACCACATCCAACTTGTGCCTGTAAAAATTATATGCAGATAAAAAAAGCCCTATGTCAAGAGAAATTTCAGGTTAATAATTCAAGCTAAGACAAGCCTTCCCGCACACTAGCGGACGATTCAGCGCAAGCTAGTGTGCGAGGTTCCATAACATTTTATAAAATATCGGATTCTAAAATTCGTTCGCCGCGTTCGGCTAGCTCGGTTTTGATAGTTTATTATAAATATTAATGTATGTATGTTTCTTCAGTCAAGTTAAGGGCAGTTTACACAGCATTTACAAATGCTGTGTAAACTGCCCCGATTTAAAAATTGAGGTTTGATTCGTAAAAAAATAACCAAAATAAATAAATAAGGGTTGGCATTGTCAAGTTATTTGCGAGCTTACTAGCTTTTAATACACACAAAAAATTATAATAGAAATTAACGTTATTTATTAATTATAATAGTTCTATTATTAATTATAATAGAAATTAACGTAATTGAACGTTATTTGCAAGGAATTACCTGTCCATAATCCCGAGCAGCTGTTTCCGTACGTCCTGCGCGCGCTTGAGTGTTCGAATCTGTACGAAGTTCTCGTAGCACCAGGCGTTAGAGAACTTGTTGTTCTTCCAGCTGTTGAACACCGCCAACAGCGTGAGATGGTCACCCTCGGGCTGGTTAAACTTGGCCTTCTTCTGGTCAGCTATAGCCTGTTTGTCTTTGGGTCGGTAGAACACGTTCTGCACGCTCAGCATGGACACTACTGTGAGGATCTCGTCGGAACACTGCAGCGCCACTGACATGATCAGGATTTTTGATAGATTCGGCTCCAGCGGGAATTCTGCCATCTGTGGAAATATTTTTGTTGCATTGTGTTGAGTTATATGAAGCAGTGGCAGTGTTGGGTAGGCTATCTAAATGTGTTTTTTACTAGGAACAAAGTGCGCAGATACGTTTGCTACCGAGACACAGAGCGCCACGCCTTCTACAGCATATAATATATAGATTAGATTTTACTACTACAAATAATAATTTGTAGTAGTGAAATCGAATCCACAGCAGAATGTAACGTTTTCAACACGCAATCATGATTAGCCAAAAATGCAATACATAGGTTTGATGAGCTGCTAGTATAAATTATGTTTAGAGCGTCTAAAACATATCATCAATTGTGCGCGCGGCCCTATGTGTGGGAAAACCTTACTTACTCGGACGGCGCCTGCCGCGTCACTGCCTGATGAATGAAAATTGTGTATTTACAGCGCATGAGAACATAGGGCCGCGAGTTGAACTAACTATAAGATAGCACTATATTATTAGGCTAGCAGAAACGATGTTAAAATAGCAAGTGCATACCCGGCGGCCGAGTCTTGTGAGCAGGCCCTCAGCGTCGAGCGCGGACAGCGAGTGCAGCTGCTCCAGCGCCATGATGAGCGACTCCACCGGCGGCGCGTCCATGAAGTCGAAGTGCAGAAGGTCGTTGATGCCCATCGTCTTAAGCTGTAGCACCTGTATTAAGCGTAGGGTGACCGTGTTAGTGGTGAATACATTATACGACTCAAAGTAGTAATCGAATAGGTAAGATTGATTTAGAAAATGTCTAATTATTTTGCGAATGGAAAGTAAAAATAACACAATGTAATGTTTCTACCTTAATCAATAGTGTGAAATAGAAGTCTTATTATTACAAGCACTTGTGCAGCATTACTCACTGTAGTGGCGAGGTTGGTGCGCTGTATCTCTGGCACGGGCGTGGGCAGCATCTCATCGCGGTAGGCGCGCTCGGTATAGAGACGGTAGGTCTTGCCCGGGCCCGTGCGGCCGGCGCGACCCGCCCGCTGCTTGGCCGCCGCCTGCGAGATCGGCGTCACCACCAACGAGTCCATGCCCGTCTTCGAGTTGTACACCTTCTGCTTGACGAAGCCGGGGTCGACCACGTAGTAGATGCCGTCGATGGTGAGCGAGGTCTCGGCGATGTTGGTCGCGATGACGACCTTCCGCGAGCCGGGCGGCGCGGGCTCGAATATACGCGTCTGCATTTCAGATGGCAGCGCCGAGTACACGGGCAGAATGATGAGCTCGGGCACGTCGGGGCCGAGCGATTTCATGCGCTCGTAGAGGATCTCGCACGCCGTGTCGATCTCCTCCTGGCCGGTGAGGAACAGCAGCACGTCGCCGGGCGGCTCGCGCAGGTGGATCTGCATCACAGTGATCAGCGACGCGTCCAGGTAGTCCGTCTCCGGCTCCTTCGTGTACAGCACCTCCACCGGGAACGTGCGCCCGGGGATTGTAAAGATAGGCGCCTCGAAGAAGTACTGCGAGAACTTGACCGCGTCCAGCGTCGCCGATGTCACGATAAGCTTCAGCTCGGGCCGCTTCTGTACCGCCTGCTTCAGTAGCCCGAACAGCACATCCGTGTGGATAGTGCGCTCGTGCGCCTCGTCCAACATAATCACCGAGTAGCTCTTGAGGTCCAGATCCATGAGGCACTCCCGCAGTAACATACCGTCCGTCATGTATCTGAAATGAAGGAACGATCGATAGAGTGATATAAGACAGGCGCATGTTCGGAAAATGTTTGTTAGAAATCAATATTTACTTGATGATGGTATCGGGTCCCGTGCAGTCCTCGAAACGAATGGTGTACCCGACCTCCTGGCCGAGCCGGCAACCGAACTCCTCGGCCACGCGCTTGGCGACGGACATGGCGGCGACACGACGCGGCTGCGTGCACGCCACGCGCCCCCGCGCCGCCAGTCCGCTCTCGCACACATACTGCGTAATCTGCGTCGTCTTGCCCGACCCTGTCTCGCCGATCACTATCAGGATCTGGTTGTCGGATATAGCCTGTACAGAACAATTTATAACAATAATGGTGGTAGACACTGTAGTCTCAACATTCAAAAAGTGTTTTCGAAATACCTATTTAAAAAAAATATGAAGACCTCTTACTTATCGAGTTATTTAATACACATATTATAAGATTGAAGGGAGTATTAATATTTAATTATACGACTAGTTGGTTAGTTAGCTCCAAGGAATAAAATTACAGTAAAACAAACCTTAGTCAACTCGTCACGCAACTTATAAATGGGCAGCGATTGTCTCTGTTCTAATAAGGATAAATTAGTTTTCTTTCCAAACGACGACTTCTTCCCACCGATGACGTGTTTCTTCCACTCGGGGAGGTCCTGCGGCGCGACGCCGGTGCCGCGCACGTTAGCGGCGAGCGCGCGCCCGTCAGACTCCGGCAGCGGGTCGATCCAGTTCTTGTTCAGCCCCGTCGGTAGACTCTCCATCTCCTGCTCGCGCTGCAACATCTTCTGCTCCCGTCTCTCTTTAGCGAGTGCGGACTGCATCATCGCGGCTTGCGCTAGGGATCCATCAGGGTTCTTGACGATCCTCACGGGAGACAGATCGTGTAAAGCCCTCCCATGACCTTGAAGGAAGGGAGGCTCGTCCTCGACGAGTTCTATCTCGATGTCCGCCTCGCCGTCCTCGTCCTTTGGTAGTAGACCAGTCTCCTCGTCGAAGTCCGGCAACTCGCTCTTGTCTATGACTCCTGATGAAATCATCTAACAAACGGGATTATTTTATCAATATTAAAATAAAATATTTTGCACTAATTATAACGATATATCTTGAAAATTTCTGTAAAACGAAAAAAAGTGTAGTAGAAAACACATATAAGGGAAATCGTGGACGTCGTAACCGTCTACACTTGCCTTACTCCAAAATTATAAATGCTGCAGGGTTAAAAGAGTAAGAACGTGATCCTATACTCTACATGCATCCGAAATAAGATAAGTATTATTAAATACAGTGTACACTGAAAGTAAATTGTACATCTTAAATACTTGTTTCATTGAAACACATATTACATAATACATAGCACAATTGTAGTACCTGTTTAATTTCCCATCTCTCGGGGCTGGAGATTCTGGTGACTCGTTTCCTGCTGGAGTCCTCATCGGGGTCGATGCCGCCTTGCAGCCCCGCCAGCACCGTTGCGGCGGGCGGCGGCCGGTCCGGGTTGCGGCCCTCGCGCTCAGCCTGCAATACAGATTATCTTTAATGGGGAGTAACAAAAGTAAGCAATAATAATTTAGGCTTCGTACTTGTCTCTCGTAAGAGAGCACTGTGAAAGAAGCAGCACTAAAAGCGAAAAAAATTTTGTTATTCAATAACATGAGTTTAGCTCAGAGTAATCACAAAAAAATTAACACCTTCAGAACTGCACTTTTACAGTCAACTTTTTATACTCATACACACTCTAAAGTTTTATTATTGATTATTGTTGCAGCCTGATAATATTAAAAATTCTCGTATCATTGTGACAAAATGACGATGTATGTATTGAATGATGTAAGGCAAAATGTAAGTTATCTAATACCTTACTTCACCAAAATGGCTATTTTTAATACACGAAGTAACAACGGAACAGACTATGTAATCAAATATACTTGATATTTGATTACATAGTAAAATATCCCATCATAGTAATTTTTGGTTGGCATTTAGATTTTGTTTCGAAATAATGGTAATACCAATAAATGACTTTTCTGATATCTAACCCCCTTATTCATAAAAATATTTAAGCACTATTTAGCTTATCAAAGACAGCTGTCCCTTTCTGGAATATTGAAAACGTCACACGACAGAAAGGAACAGCGAACCTTGATTAGTTTATCATAGCTTAAATATTTTTATAAATAAGGGAGTAAGTTTGATATCTTGATGATTGCAAAACAAACTAATGATGGCACTAAAATAAAAAGTTTACTCCATTCGCATTAAATATATGTATATAGAAAACTAACCTCTAACTGTGCTGGTAATGTTGGATTTAGATCTTTGCCTGTCTCTTGGCATACATCCTTCATGGTGAGCGAAACTTTTTGGCCAGTCATGGATAGCACTTTTACCTGTCAATAAAAATTGTAGCTTATGAGGAGAAATATAAATATTGAATTATGTTTAATATTATTAACACATGGAAAATGGGGTGATTTTTTTATACTTAGGGAACAAGTGAGTAGACGGTTAACCTGATTGAGCAACTGCCGTCGCCCATGGACACTTGCTCACTGATATTCACACCAGATTTTTTGTGAGGCTGTGGTATGACTCCAGTCAAGCCGGCCCATTCGTGCCGAAGCATGGCTCTCTCATGGCAAAAAATATATTGTTACATTAAAACATGTTATCAAAAAAATGTTCCAGTATAGGGAATTAATAGACACTCATACAGAGAATTTGAATAGCATCACAATAATGGATGACAAGTATATTCCACTTAATCTACACACTTTGACTTTGTCGCCTCTGGAGACAACATCTGAAACATTGGTGACCCGGCCCTCAGCCCGCAACTGTGAAATGTGCACCAGTCCCTCCCATCTCTTCTTGAGACCCTCCATTTGCACAAAACATCCAAATGGCACAATGTTAGCCACTCTGCCATTGTATATCTGAAAATTTGAAAATAATAGTGCATGTATATTTTAACATAGAATGAATATAAAATAAATTTTTATAATTAAAATTTTCCTGGTTGACATACTGTTGGCACACTGGAATTTTAGAGTAAAGGGACAGATGCTATAGTGTGTAATGTGTACAGCTATAGTGTGTAATCTACATTGTATGAAGGAACTATTAAGAATAAAAATTTGTATATAAAAATGAATTATGCTCAGTCAACCAAGCCAACAGCCATAAAGTCGGAACAAGCAAGCTAGTTTTAATTAGATTAACTACCAAGCACTACAAGATTTGTATAGTCAATATATATATATGCTTAATTGAATACCTTTCCAGGTTCAGGATCCTCACTCATCTGCACTTCTGGACTTCTATTTCTTTGTCCTCTGGTGTATTTGCTATCCCTGTGCCTTCCTCTGTCATCCCTATCAGGAGAGCAGCCTCTTGACTTTGATCTTCTTTCTCTAGATCTTGATCTACGTCGTCTGTCTCTAGACCTGGATCTGTGATGCCTATCCCTGGATTTAGATCTCCGAGATCTATCTCTCGATTTAGACCTGTGCCTGCTTCTTGACCTTTTTCTTCTATCTCTGCCCCGACTTCTACTTCTTCTGTCTCTGCTTTTGCCTCTTCTCCCTCTGCTTCTACTTCTTTCTCTACTCCGACGTCCTTTACTATGACTTCTCCTTTCTCTACTTCTTTCTTTTCTATCTCTTGAGTATTCTTTCTTTCCTTTAGAGTCTTCTAATTCTTTGATTTCTTCTTCATTTTTTTTACAATTTGATGGAGCTAGTGCTTCAAATGCAGCCATGGCATCATCCACAACACTATTTCCCTTATCCTTAGTTATTGTTTTTTCATTACCTTGAAAAATATCTTTACTAGTTACTCTTTTATGCTTAGTATCTTTAGAATCATCATCACTGTCATCATCTGAGGAAAACTTATGTGGTCTATCATTGGGAATTGCCAGACCAGGAAATTTTGTTGCTAGTGGGTTTGAGCTTCCAGCATTTTTTTCTTCTTTTTGATCCTCAGTTTTTGAAGGTTTCATGTGATGGATGATTCGTAATAAATTAGAAGTAAATGAATCTGAGAATTCGGCACCATTTTGAACCAAAGCATCCTTAAATTTTTCAAATTCTGGATTTTTCTCTGCTAAATCTATGATAAACTCGGCTAAAAAAAATATAATAACTTAATACCAATTAAAAATATATTATATCCAAGGACAAAACTTATGAAACTAAGTATAATATGAGGTTTTCAAATGTTGCAAATGGACGAGCTAAGACCCAGGTTTTTAATATTATATCAGTGTATTATTTTATTTTCACGCCAAAAAGTATTGCTGTAGATCATATTAATTACAATTATATCTAGTTCACAGCATTAAGAACATAAAAAACATACCTAAATCTTTATCATTTAGACCTAAGTGGTTATCTAATTCTGTACAAATTTTTGATACAAGGGAGAGGTGCTCGAGCTTACGAACTTCATCCATGGCGAAAATTAAGTTTCACTTACTAATTAAACATAATATTACTTTAATAAACGTTATATAGTACACAAAATACAAACAAGTTCAGAAATAGAGCCTCAAACACAAATGCCATAAATAAAAGGTACTACTAAAACAAATGTCCTAAATTTACATTGACAGACACTCTGTCTTCTTCTTCTTCTTTAAACATGGCCTCCCTCGAGGAATAGCCAGTATCAGTATTGGCGAGATAATATCTTGAACACTCTGTCAAATCTATAAATATGGGGTACATATATGATAATTGATATATCAATAAATAATAATATCATATACGTCAAGTCTCAGACTATCTTCTCTTATCAGTTCTGAGTCAAACTCTTTATCTTCTTTTATTCTTATCTTTCGCTTTATCTTCTTGTTCTTCTTTAAAATGGCCTCCCTCGAGGAATAGCCAGTATCAGTGACGACGCTTTATTTTTCACTCAATAAAATTTAGTGTACTTAGATTCGTTATAATAATATTAGATTGTAACGTTCTTAGTATCGTTATATTTTGTTTTTGTTTTGGGTTAATCAACTGCTTTTTTTGTAAATATAGAATTTTTATAACCGCACATTTGTTTCTCCACTTGACCTTCATTACATAGAGCAAAGTCTCGAGAAGCTCTGAAACTGGCAAGTAGCAAGTTGCCACTTGACAGTTTCATACCAGTGACTAGTGAGTTGCCACTTGCCAGCCACTGGCAACTCACCAAGTCAGCCATTATAAAAGAAGAAGAAGAAAAAAAAATTTACATTTGACAGTTGAGTATTGACAAGTGAGTGTGTGGTGCGTTTATTTAATAATTATTTCCATTTTTCATGTTCTAGTATAAATTTCAATTGCAATCATTAGTAAATCATTAATTGAACATAAGAGATATAAATTAGCAACCTTTTCATATTAATTTGGTAATGGGAGCTCCAAAATAGCATTGGCCTCGATAACTGAATGTGGCGAATGGATAGATCATATTTAAGAATATTTTTATTTTAACAAAGATTACAATTTTCTTTTTCAAAATTTATAATTACCTGTGAAAATGGAAAATAATAATGATCATTCTGATCAAAATAACTTTAGCTCGCTATCTGTTGAAGATGTTGATGTAGATTTTTTGCCCATTGTTTACGAAATTATACGCAGGTACATTTTGGTTCTAAAATTTTATTTTTAGATTATGTGATAACAGTTGCCATTAAGTCATTTTTTTGCGTAGTTTGGAGAGGGACTATGTGGATATATCGGCGAGGGCACGTGAATCCCAAGATTGCAGCATAAAGGTGTTGGAATTGCAAAAAAAATTAGAAGGTGCTAGAGCACAGGTAACTAGCCCTTGTTCCCATTGTAATCCTTCAGATGACAAATACTACTTTTGCATAATATAAATATATAATCTTAAGTTATTGTGTAACTTATTTTATTATTGTACATTGAGGTGTCCCATTCATTTATGGAATATTTTTTTGGACGAAAATTATGCTTAGTAAAAAATATATAAAATATGTTTCATCTTGAGGTCTCTCCCAGTCCTTGAAGTTTTTCAAATTGCCTTATTTTAGAGATTTTTATTGATGCAACAAAAAAGTTTTTTGTTACAAAAAGTACTGAAAAAGTACTTTTACAAAAAGTACTGAAAAAGTACTTTTTGTGATAAGAAACTAACCTAACAATAATAAAAATAACCGACTTACAAAACTGTCCCACCAAAAAGTTAATGAAATTTAAGAAAGTAAGTCAAAGTATGAATAACGCTAATTTGATCTTAGCCAGTATTTTACTTAAACAATGTTTCAATATTGTTATTTCTAGTTCTATTATAAATTATATTAAAAATGTAATAACATTAATAAAATAAATGTTATACTAGTTGGCTCTTAAGGCAATTTTTATAAAATTAAAATCAGAGTAGAACCCTCAAAATACATTTTATATTTTTTCTATATTTTGCCAGTAGTCTACAAGTAATTACGCAACTTTCAAGAGCTCTTGCGAAGTAAAATTTGAGTAAAATATTTTTCTTGACACCCTATTGTATATCGGAGAACAGCCTACAAATTAAATGACTACATCTTGAAAAAAAAGGTTTGTAATGATTACCTTTGTATTTTTCAGATAAAGAGATTACCTGGCATAGAATATAATAAGCAGGATCAATTGAAGCAATTTGAAGTATTAAGAACTCAACTACAGCTAAAGCAGGAACTGTTGCAAAAGTATCGTAATATGTGCTCATTTTAAAAAAAAAACAAGAAATGCCTCTACGTACACTTCTAAGGTATCTTGCAAACAATGAAAGGCTTGTTCAGAGACTTGCAGAGTCGTATCCGGTACGAAGGGCAGCCCAATTAGCTGTTTCTGTGTTCTTCAGAAGTAAGGAGAAACTAGCAGATGTTGATCCACAAAAAATTAATAGAATAATGTCGTTCATAAATAAATTTCGTCAAAACATCAGAGAGGGAATTGAAGATGCTAAGAAACAAATTAAAAAGTAGCATCTATGTAAGTCATACTGAAATTTGTTATTTTCTGTAGTATAATTAAATGAAAGTAATTTATAATTAGAAAATTTGTTTTATTTTCACAAAATCAATAAAAATATCCCTCTTACTTACACTAAAAATCACATTGTAATGGTACAATTAAATACTGAAGTCACAATATAATATAAAGTACTGAGCGATAGCAGTAGCACAACTAAATAGGCCTCCTAGTGCTATGGATAATAAACACTATAGTATGAATTATGTACAAGTATTATATGTAGAAAGCTTTTAATGCTGTAAGCATTTTGCATCTTATTTAGTGCAAAACTGCACATCTAACAGAAACTAATAGAATATAGAGAATTAAGAAGTCAACTGCACACACAAGCAGATTTAATGGAGACACAAGATACAAAAGATTATAATATTCAATATTATAACTTTTTTTTTAACTGCAACCAAGTTTAGTGTAAGAAACCTCTGTTGCTGTTATAAAACATTACACAAAAACAAACAGCTTCAAAATAAGAAAATAAATCAAGAGACTAAATTACAATTCAAACTTTTATATTATAGTATGTGAATTAAATCTTACAGGAAAACATTCATAAACGAATGAATATATTTTATATTATTTTAAAATTTAGTAAAATATTTTTATATTTTGTCTACTCACAACTACATCAATCTATTTAATAATAATGTTTGTTAAAGAACTATCCCAAAAAGCACTCCTACTTCTTTCTTGGAGCTAGTTGGCAATATTTACAATATGTACCATATTACACTAGATCAATCATTATTAAACTTAAAACCATAGGAGGTTTATAAAAATAAAATAATAGAAAATATAAAAATATTTACTTTGCTATTAAGGACCAATCAAAATCCTGGATATGTTCCATATCGTCGAGCCTGTAAGTTAGAACATAAAAGATTCAATCCCTACAGTTATTGCGTTTTTTATTGTTGTTTCAAACAACAGTTGGGTATTAGAATGTTGATATAATTATGTGAAGTTATGTAGCGGTTTGTACGGCGTGTTGCGGCGGCGGCGGCTTGTCGTGTCGCTTGCGGCCGCGGCGCTGTTGGCCGCGCTTGTCCCCGCCCTCCGCACCGCCCTCCCCGCCCTCGCCTTCCTGCACCTGCTGTGTTTCCAAAAATTGTCTTATTAAAGCCATCAACTACAGGTCTGCTTTTACTTTGTCTCATTGAAATGGACATAATTATTGTTATAACATTTTGAGGCTATAAATCTTCTATTGATAGAGTCAAGTCAATATTTCACCTAAAAAACTGCAAGGATATCGCAAAAAACAGCAAACCCTGAAAATTTCTTAATCCTCGATCTACTAATGAACTGTAATTTTATAAATGAGTGATTTTTTTTGGAATAATCTTCGTCAATCATGCATATCTACTAAACTTATTTTGATGAAATTTGGTAGGGTATTATTATGCTTTCGCTCAAGATTGGTGGTTGGATAATTCATTTATCCTGTGTTAAATTTTTATACAAACCGCGGTTAACAATAACACGGTGACAACGCAACACTTTGTTGACAATCGCGTTTTGTATGGAAATAACATATTTTTTGACAGAGGCTTAATGAATCATAACGCCAGCTGACACTGGCAACTCACCAAGTCAGCCATTATAAAAGAAGAAGAAGAACGCTAATCTTGAGCGAAATTACTATAGCTGACTTCAAAAATTAGATCTATAAAACCGTAGGAAAAACATTTTTTTGCAGGCAAGGCAGCAGGAAAATTTTAGTTAATAGTAGTAACGCAGTTGAGCGGGTTAGACTCACGGCGCGGGCGTGGTCGTGCCGTGCGTGTCGCGGGGGCGGGCGCGCGGCTGGCTCTGGCCGCAGCACGTTTCCTACCGCCTTCGTGCGACCCTCACGGAATACCTGGCAACATTAAAACATACAATTAATACGGTAAAGTTTAAGCGTCTCATGCTAAAACTTTTGCAAACAAGAATTGGAAAGAAAAGAAAGAATTTTTATTTCTTTAAAATTGTCTAAAAGCTTGAACGGCTACCACTTGAAAAGTGGTACCATTTTTTATTTTCTAGTATGGCCGACGTCGTAAATGATGCGTCACAGCTTTTATCCTATAAGTTTATGGCAGTAATAATATTATATTCTAAATAGATATCTCAATCTGGTATTCTCAGTTGGTCTGGTAAGCTCGTTCTGGTTCGGAATGACGGTAGAATGGTAGTCTAAACTTTAAACTGTTGATTAACGGTGAGATTATTTTTTACCATGGACTTCTCAGCTGTTTAAATCTGAAATTAATGTATGTGTCTCTAATTTAATGCGTGCTAAAGTAAAACACTTGGTAACAGCAGCTGATGCGACAGTAGTCATAGTGTCACAATATATTTTCTAATCACAGATACTTGTATTCATACAGCGACTTCACACTATCGTCGTATGAAAGTACTGTAGCAAAAGAATAGATAAAGTGGCGGTTTTCACAATACGTCATACATTCGTGCATCGCGTTATCGAAGCTTCGGAGAGCGGCCAATATAATATACAAGGACTGACGACGGGGCTTCGGCCCTGGTCGAGCATGCTATCTCGCTAGGTCGGAAGATCTTTCTTTTCAGCGCCTAACCATCGCAACAGTATCACAAGGTGGTACTGACCATCCGCTGTCCCCGGCGCAGGTACTCTGGGTGTTTGATAAACCGGAACCGCACCAGCGCCTTGTCGCCGGTGCGCAGGCAGTCGCGCGACATCGACATTATCGACGCCGTCTGACGGATGCTGCCGCAGTGAACTACAAAATGGTCAAATAGTGGTAACGTAAATGTCAAATCATTTCCAGAGATATGTGAAATAGACCATGATTTAAATACTTTACATATTTAAAAATTTAAAACAATATCGCCGGCCTTGTTGCTCGTTTTTAAAAGTCGGTTAATAAATTAACCTTAGATAAAGACCCTATTACTAAGGCTTTGATGTCTGTCCGTCTGTCTTCCTCCAGGCTGTATCTTAAAAACGGTCATAACTAGATAGTTGAAATTTTCACAGATAAATAATTGTATTTCTGTTGCCCTTATAATAACAAATATTCAAAACAAAATAAATTAAATGTTCAAGAGTAGCTCTCATTCTACAAACGTGTTTATTGACGGTTTCCTGCTTTTTAGATGGCGCAGAAGTACATTTACATCTCCCTATGGATTGATATACTGTGATCATTAAAAGCTGCTTAACTTCCAGAAAGACGTTTTCTTAATTTTTGTTCTTTACTGGTACGGGACCCTGCGTGCGCGAGTCCAACTCACACTTGGCCGGTTTTTTTTAGTCTCTTGACCACTGTATCAGTCATAAACAAAATATGAAACAGCGTTGAAAAAACAATTAACAAAAAAATTTATTTATTTTGCTTATCCTACTCTGTGAAGAATTAAAATCCATAAAGTTCCGACTCGTTAAACAAACAAAACTTTTTTTAATTCGTAAGTGGGTCACTAAATGAATAGAAATCGCACATGAAAGAGCTTGGCGTCTAGTTAACTTATACACTCGTCTGTTAGAGATTACTTTACTTGATTAACGTCACGTATAGACGGGGCATGATTTACACGTAGGCTAATTATAACGCTGCTGCTTAGGGCGCGAGGTCTGAGAGGGGTCGCAAAAATCTTGTTATCGTATGTACTATTAATCTAGCGAACTGACAACAGCTTAGATTGATGGTTAGCCTAGGTCGTTCAGGACACTTGATCAGTCGCTACGTATAGCTCATACCCATGGCCTGGTATCTCTCGGAGATGGTGGTGGGGTGGTGCAGCACCAGTATCTCTCCCTCGAACTGCCAGCACGCCTGCGGGTTCAGCGCCGGAGACACCAGCACCATGCCCTTGCGGATTGCTGAACGCTTTATCTGTTAGGGAATCACAATTCATCATCAGACTACTAGATCAGACTACTTAGACAACAGAAAACTAGACATTTACATGAAACGAAGTAACCTTAATATGCGAAAAAACATTTTTCTGCATTTTTAAAACATAAACACTCGTATATTAATAATTATGAGTTTCTAAAAAATACTCCAAAACCAATCTTACAACCAGTTGTAAACAGCAACTGGTAGATGACGTCAGTATAATTTAAAAAGTAACTTGAATATTCAACACAAGATGGCGCGAAACATACTCATCTGCGCCATCTAGTGTTCTCTCCAGAACATAACCACAATGTCGATTCTGACCATTTAGCTACTTATTGCGTAAATATACACTTTGGGGGCCGTCGTTTAGCAATTGTGTTTTCGTGAATTTTTTTAAGGTATCTAAGTAATTATATAATAATAATAATATTTGTGAACGCTTCACACGACGTCAGTCTGGCCCCGTGCTAAGTACCAGAAGGACTTGTGTTGCAGGTACCAGACGACGGAAATATATTTTATACATTTTTTTTTTATTATATGATGCACATATTTACTGCACAACACTTACAAACAACTTGACTCATATTGAATTTCAATAAACAAACCCTAAAACGCTAGTGGAACTCGGTCTACGGAATCGTATTTCAAACTAATCATAAAATAAAAGCTTATGATTGATAGTGGAATTAAAAATATTATTTTATATGTACTGGTTTTAAAGATACTTCCGATTAGGATGTGACGTCATGTCAGAAGTAGTTTAATCTCTTTTTATTTAAAAAATATTAAAAACATAATGAACATTAAATTAATGAATAAATTAGTTGAAATATTTCAGCTCATTTCATTTTTGTTTAATGTTTATGACATTTTAGACTTTTCGAAATTTGTTATTTAAAATATTGTTTTAAAATTTATTTTAAAAATAGTTTTTGGTATTTTAATTGTAAGTTCCGACTCCTGTCTCACGTAAATTGCAAGTTGGGATAGATTTTTGTAGGTTTCTTTGTTATAAAATACTGAAACAATAGTTTTTTTTGTGAAAGGGATGATTATGAAACGATTAGCACGAAAAAAATTAAGTAGCCAATTATGTTTTATTTATATACATTTCATTGGTTTTAATGTTTTTACAACATTTTCGATTACTGCTCGGCTCTTATTAGTCGTAACTCGTAGCGTTATGTGATTATATACCTATAGCATTTCTCGATAAATGGACTAACCAACAAAAATTTTTGAATTCCGGCCAGTAGTTTCTGAGACTAGCGCTTTCAAATAAACTCTTTATATTATTAGTACATATAAATCTTTTAGCATGAAAAAATTGATTATCCCATATATAATATAAATATGATGATTGGATAGTTTCTTTTTTTGTATGTTTATAAAATATTAATATGTTTAGTTAATCATAAAGAAACATTCATATTTTAGATTATTTAAAATACTTATATGTAGTAAGTTCAGGCTTTAGCACACGATTGCGTTCTTCATTGCGTTATAAAGGTGGGAAACCCTGCCCGTAACTCCGTCTGCTTGAACTTCGGCTTACTGCTCGCGGTGATTACCATTTGAGTGGAAAACGTAATTTAAAACTATTTGACTTCAAATTTCATAAACACGCAATGGTTCAAAATCACAAATGCAATTCTAAGTCTATATGACGAGTTGGTCATCACTCATCCCTAAGTAGGAATAGCCCGAACGGCTAACGATATGTATTTAATATGCCTTGTAACTAGTCAGAGCTTACGAAATGTACCAAGAGCTGTCGTATATATCTCGCCACACTTAAAAATCTTCGATAGTGTGATGCAGGATTATTGCGCTTATCGTGGACTATCGCTACAAATCCATGATTAATTAAGTGGTTTGTTATGATATAATT
>JAOTAV010000027.1:212267-228593 GCA_026546445.1 Cyclargus thomasi | reverse complement strand
AAAACCGAAATAACACAAATTTAACAAACAATACAAAACTCACAACGTCACTCTCTGAAATCCCCGCCAAAACCCCCTTATCTTCTTTTTATGGCACTACTGTCTACTTTATTAAAGAATAAAGATATCTGGATTCTGGGCATGGATTGTCAGTTGTCACTCTTAGTACTTTTTTAAACAAATAGCTCCTTTCAACTTTGTGAGTTGCCATCACTCTTAAGTCTTAATATATACTTTCTTCTTCTTCTTCTTTCATAATGGCTGACTTGGTGAGTTGCCAGTGTCAGAGTTTTAGTATATACTTTATTCTGTGATTGTCACTTTGACAGCCAGTCAGTGTCATTCTTTCGAAGTTGTGGTGTCACTTTGTGAAGGTGCTTATTGTGTTTTTCAAATACTTATCCATAGAAATCCATCCAAAATTAATTAAATTTGCGCCATTTTTGTAATATTTAACATTGGGGAAAGAAACTAAAGTAAATTTCGTTTATATTTCAGGTCACAATGGGGCGCCGTCCAGCTCGATGGTAAGTTTTCACTCCTAAGTTTTTAGATATATTTGAGGTTGTTACTAGAAGATTTGTTCCCCACTTATTTTCTTCTTGGCTTCATTACAGCTATCGGTATTGTAAAAACAAACCTTACCCAAAATCACGGTTTTGCCGTGGTGTACCCGACCCCAAGATCCGTATCTTCGACTTGGGTAAGAAGAAGGCTGCCGTAGACGACTTCCCCCTGTGCGTGCATTTAGTGTCGGACGAGTATGAACAGCTCAGCTCGGAAGCCTTGGAAGCAGGCCGTATTTGCTGTAACAAATACTTGGTGAAGAACTGTGGCAAGGACCAGTTCCACATCCGCATTAGGCTGCATCCATTCCACGTTATCCGCATCAACAAAATGTTATCGTGCGCTGGAGCTGATAGGTGAGTTTGTGATAAAATATTATTGTGAGGTTATATTGTAGACCAATCTTTTAATACCACTTTGAAATTTCGGGATGAATCATTTATTATGTTACTTCCTAAATTCTGAATTAATCAATTATTCAAAATTATTGTTATTGCTAATAAGTTATGCCTGATCCTGGAGCGCAGACCTTGAATTAGATGGACACCAAAATCTTGTAAACTTAGTGAAGACATGCTAGCAATCATTTACATTTATTAGATTTTGTATATTTAGGTATATGAAATAAAAAAGAATTTCCAGTCTAGTATTCATTGAGCTAAAATAGCAGTCAACTTTGCATTAGTTTGTGCTGGAAAATATAGCCAGAATAATTTGTTCAAACTAGATAACTAATAAAAATGAAATATAAAAGATATTGTTAAATATTGTGTAACAATAAATTGTATTGTCATTATTGTACAGTCAAATTGTTTTAGATAAATTGGGCTCTATAGAGAATGATTATGATATTCTTATCTTAATATAATTTTGAATGTTACTTGCAAACTAGTTATCAATGAATTAGCAAATTTTTGTTAAAACCGTTTATTTTGTTTCTCCAGCCATTATTAAACTTTTCATCAGATTATAAGAGATTCCACCACCAACTTATACATTGAACAGTACTGCAATGGCTGTGCATTCCCTTATTCTTTACTTTTGTTTTCTTCTACTTTATATACTATAATACAAAAGATAGGCTAGTATTTTTATAAACAATACATTGATGTTTACTGATTATTTTGTCTTTATATTCCAGGCTCCAGACTGGGATGCGTGGTGCTTTTGGCAAGCCCCAAGGTACTGTTGCGAGAGTCCGCATTGGCCAGCCCATCATGTCGGTGCGCTCCAGTGACAGATGGAAGGCGCAGGTGATTGAGGCTCTGCGTCGTGCCAAGTTCAAGTTCCCTGGTCGCCAGAAGGTAATTATTTTTATGAAGCTTTTGAAATAGCCCTAAATATACCAATAATAATGATTGAAAGAAGAATGACATTTAGGATTAGCTTTAAAATAAGCCTTAAGTAGGCATTTTTCATATCATTAATATTATCAACTGCATGTACAAAATAATGTACTTAATGTGTTTAAGAAATGTTTGTAAAATATTACTTTAATCATTGATAAGAAGTGTTTTAGATACATACGACTAAAACATGACTGAACATTTTATTTTTTAATGAAGAGATACACCACCTAAAACTAAATTGTTTCAGATCTACGTCTCCAAGAAGTGGGGCTTCACCAAGTACGAGCGCGAGGAGTTTGAGCGACTCCGTGAGGAGGGCCGCCTCGCTAATGACGGCTGTAACGTCAAGTACCGCCCCGAGCACGGACCCCTGGATGCCTGGAGGAAGGTCCAGACTGAAATCGCTAACATGTAATTCTGTGCACAGAATATATTGTATAAAATCTTAATTGGCGACTTTTATTTGCTGTTGTTTTTTGTTTGAGTTGTAATTTTGTTCCTGAAATGTTGATTCCAATTGCATGTGGTTCCATGTGACTTGGCAGCAATATATTTTGAGCAGTAAACAACAGTAGTGTTGTGTTGGTTTAAACTACTATAATATTGTAAATTTTAAATTGAGATAGATTATTATTTATAGCATGGAAATATTATATACTTCATTATGTTTGGTACTATTTATATGTTATTACGACCAACTTCCAAAATAGTTTTTGGAAGTTGGTTAAAAAGAGGCGAGGCGTTAAAAAGAATATTTACCAAAGACGTAAAAGCATGAAATTTCTCCCAGATGTAGTTGATATGGAGGAGCGTGGAATAACAATATTTTAAAATATGCTTTAACTTTGGATATTTTTAATAAAACTCTACGCACAATATTTTGACAGGACATGATAACTATACACAAAAAAAAAATATGGTTAGTGTTTTTTTTTTCATAAAATTTATGGTCTATGAATTGAGTAAAGAATATATTTTCATAGCTCCTCTACAAGATGTATTTAAATATTTATTGTTGAATTTAAACCATAAGGCGACCTCTAGTATAATCAATCAGAATGTTTGCACAGCTGTAGAATTTAGACTGATAGTTTTTACGTCGACTACACGCGTACAGCGTCGATGGCCCGAGATGAATTGCAGCATCTTCGAATAACGCGTAGCTGTCTGTTTTAATAAATCATGTTTCATATTTTGACTAAAATATCGGCGTTAGTTGAGCAGAGTTGACGATCAGCGTGAAACTGAAATCGGCCTTAGCTGAGCCTAGACTAAGGCCCCTAGTGTCTGTGCTTCCCATTTAAAGTGCGGTAACTATAGCGAGGCCGAATCCTGGCAAGATGTCGCAGATAACCGAACGAAATAGCGGGCACGGGTGTCAGAAGTTTGAGTCGCTGGGCCGCAGTAACTGTTTTTATTCAAGGGTAAAAAACTACAGATGAAGTAATGTATAGTTAAAAAAAAGTACCTTGATTTTATATATTTTGTTATACTATATACAAGACAAAATTATTTTATGCTAATTGTTTGCGTCTGATTTAAAAAATGAGTTTATTGATTTACATGGAACTTTAAGTATCTTTGTTGGAGATTCTGATTTTCGTTTTCTTTTAACAGTACTACCGCTTCTAGCACTTTTGCTAGCATGAGCAACCCTGTTGTTTATTTGTCTGCTTAACTTTTGAGCTTCGTGATAATCTAAATGCTCCATAAACTTACTATTCGCTATCCTTTTCCCACATTCTGAACATATTTTACTTGGAGCTGTACTGTCTATTTTTGTAAGGAAATTCGTAATCGTCGAAATCGTTTGAGGCTTACGGCTCGTATTCTCTGTCGTCTTTTTCATCTTCGTATCTTCTTTATCCACTACTTCTTTGAGTATACATTTTTCTTTGAATTCATTTCGGGCCTGTTGCCTATATTCGTCTCGTAGTTTCAGAGCCAGGTGGTAGTCTGAGTGAACGTCGAGCGAGTCCATCGCAATCATTTTACCGCACTCGCTACATTCAATACTTTCCTGTTTAGAATGCTGAGGTTGCTCATGCTGATGCGGTTCATTTGCTTCAACAGTTTGAACGTCGTTTTCTTTTTCCGTGGAGCTAAGAAGTTGTCGCATTTTGCTCACTCTGTCAACTCCGTCTGCATCTTCCTCAAATAGTGCAATGCTCTTGTTAATCTCTTCTTCGATTGTTGACCCTGAGCAGTAGGTGTCGTTACTGTCATCTTTACAAGTCCTAATACCACCCGTTACTTTGACTTCTTCAGAAGTAATGTCTAATTCTTCACTAGAATTAGTGACATTGTTTTGGCCTCTACTAAGCGTGGGCAATTGATTCAAACCTTCTATATTTTCCTTGTTTAAAAACTTGGCAAAAAACGATTCCTGCTTATCTAACAGTGATTCTAAATTCGGTTTGTGGTTTGAATCTGAACTTTTATTATTGCTATCGTCTTTAGCATTTTTCGATTTGCTGATTTTGAGAAATTTTCTCATAATTTCATCTTTACCGCTTCTAGATGAAGTGTTTTTTTCTATCTTAGCGGATACTTCCTCTTCGGGTTGTTTAGGATCACATTGAACTTCTTTAGATGGTCCAGCGGCGAAATAATCTTCTATCCTTTTTGTTTTCTTGCCTTCCGAATTATCCTCAAATTTACCGACGCTAATACCAAGAAATTTGATTGGATATTTCAATTGCCTATTGCTTTCGCCATCTAAAAGATGATCATTAATTCAAATATCATGGATACATAAAGAAACAAAACCGTAACTGTAATAGATATTCACCTTCATATTTACTGCCTTCCATGCCGTCGAGGACCAACTCCAGGGCCTTTCTGGAAAATAGTTCTGCGCATAGTTCATCGTCTGTACTAAAGTTATACGACCTAGAACTGCTGATATCGCGGTCGATCTGGACGGAGTAGCTCACCACCATCTGCCGTGGGCTACGGTTGTTCTCCAAGGCGTCCTTCTCCAACCGATCGTCTATTTCTTCCCCTAAGTCTTTGAGCCACCTAATCAGACTGTGCAAATCGCAAAGCGCACTCTTGCCTCTGAACTGTTTGCAGCACCCTATACTCTTGGGGTTGTATCGCGCCTGAACTGCTTCTGTGTCTATCCCGCGAGCTATATTGTACAACCATGACCTGTAATAAAGCTAACTATATAAAGGGAAAGAAGCGTAGCTTAGACGGAGGTTTGATAAAGCAATTTCAAAGTATGTAGAATATGGAGGAAAATCATTGTTATCCATTTTCTTACCCATTTTTCTCGTCGAATTTGGCCTGGAGGTCTTTTTCGCTAAACTGCTGCAGCTCTGCCATGTTCTTGATCCTCAACACTGCGCACACCGTGTCTCCGAACTTTCCGCCCAAATGTTTTACCTTTTTGACTGGCAGTGTTCTGATAAATAAAATCATGACTGAGTTTACGAGAGATACAAACAAGTGCAATTAGAAATAATTCATAAGTAATTCTGCAGCAGCGGCTGTTAGCATTATAAGCTCATAACTAGTGATGTTCTGGATATTCGTATCCGGGGATATCCGAGGAAAAATAATGCTCTGTACTTGCATCTGCCTCTTTTTCCACAAATATATAAATTTTTAACGATCTAGAACTTAAAGAAGCAGGCCACTAGATACTTTATTTAGTACAGATCATTTAATTCCACACATCAGTGACCTAGTTGTAGAAATTAGAAACATGTAATTTCCAAGTTTGGTAAGGTTCAGACAGGCTAATCACCTGATCGGGCGTTTTTCGACTACCCGGCCGGGACCGGCATTTGGGCTCGTTTTTCTAATTATTTTAAATTAAAAAAAATCCAAGGTTACGAAATCGGCGTAGGAGTTATTATATTATATTACAGAGCTAAATGTAAACTTAAGTAGACAATGGACATACTGATACAGAGTGTTAACTGAGTGCTTAGGCAGCACGGTCTGTTTGTCTGGCTTGTTCATGCCGCACACCAGCTTGGCAAGGATCTTGTTGTGGGCAATGCCTGCAGAGCACCTGTAACCTAAACTTCACTTCATATCTACTTTCACAACAGAGTAGCCAGTATTATCTAGTATTGTATCAATATCGATTTTGATGTAATAGAACTACCTGTTTCCTGATATACAGCTGCTCTTATTTCAGTAACCACTAGAGCTCCGACAAGTAAGCGAGTAGCATGCTCATGATCAAAGTCCATGTCCTCTCCACAGCCATGAACATCTGATATGAAATCTGCCATGCTGTCATAGCCCAATGCAAAGCAATTTGGTGTCATCTCACTGTTCACAGTATTAATATTTATGGCCTGAAGGCGTTCTTGTACCTAAAAGTAATTTATTACAAAAAAGTATATTTTCAGAACCATTAATTATGTGTTAGGAATAATTTTAACCTAAAAACTATACTAGTATTTTTATTAATATATTAAAAAAATTACAATCGCTATTTATAGTTAGATGAACCTGGCCACCATGACTGAATCTATTCTTTCATTCATCATTCTCAGGGCTCCTTAGCACTTAATTTGTAATTGATAGTGACCAAAAATTCCAACCATTTTGAAATGAAATTCATAAAATGTTCCCGCTGCCTTTTCCAATCATACAATATAAGTGTAAAATGGATTCTTACTGCTGTAGTAATATCCAAATAAGCCTCGTCTATGGAAGCTCGCTCCATCAGTGGAGTGAATCTTTGTAACACTTTGGCCACCTCCTTGCCTGCATCTCGATACCTATAAGGATAGTACTCTGACATGGAGGTTCATTTGAAATTATAAATATTTTTACCCTATGTTCCTGTAATATTAATTGCTGAATGCTAAGGTTAAGATTGTTTGCAACAGAAAAACACATTATATTAATAAAACAAAAAGTGTAAATATTATCATAAAAATAACTATATTGCACACATAGATCCATTTCAAATGCACATTATTTACTTTGTTATATCAGCCTTTCCTCTTTGACATGGCACAGACGGCAACTGGATATCTGGACATTTTTCTCTTGCTTCATCTCCTCGCATGTGTCTGGTGACACCCCTAGCTCTGGCTACATAGTTTACAGCTATTATTCTGTGAAAATAATGTTCTAAGTTTTTTTTAACAAAGTGATATTACAACCATATTATATATTGCTATAGTTATTACCCTGGTATATGCCATATGAAAGTTCGTGTATACAGTCATTAAAGATTAAAACATTTAAAAATGAATAAAAAAAATATGTATTGGTAAGTAAAAATTTGCAGTGAATGAACTAGGTTTACTTGATTGAAGCTTAATGAAACAAATATAAACTAGGGTTATAAACTGACCCTCCTCCTTTCCATGGGTTATACTGAACTACTGCAATAGGTTTTCCTTTTAAGTCTGGATTAAGTTTCTCCTCCACTTGACAATAAAAACAATCCATATCTATCAACACAACAATTCGATTTTCTTTATCCATTTTTACGATTCTATGATTTTACATATTCTTATGACTACACACTTGTTTAATATGGAATAGAGAAATTGTTAAATAATGTTTTAAAATTGCACATAATTACTCGTGTTTCGATAATTATAATAAAAACACCGCCAAAATTGGCTAAAATGTTGACTACATTTTGACAGTTAATCGACATTGAAATGTCAACGTGACATTTACTTTTTTTCTTCGTCTTTTATGTACAATTCAACAATACTTTGACCACACTATGGGCTACGTGACCACTCGTTAATTTATAAGAAAGCAATAGACAACGGTTAAATAAAAATATAAATCAATGAACGATCAAGAAACTGTATTAAATAATCTCACAAATACATTAAAAATATAGGAAACCAAAATCAGCTAAAACCCCTGTCCATAAGTCGAGTTCCATTTTACATATTGTCCAAGGTCGTCCTGCGACACACTGGGTCGTACTCTTTGTAAGGCTATTTTAAAATCTTCTATATTTACCGGTCGCACCTAAAACAGGATTAGTTTTAATGGTCAGTGTAAGAATATGGTATCTTTAATATATTTTACCCATAATCAAATCCATCTAAAGTGTTATACCTTATCTCTGTCGATGTTAACAATTTGGGACATCGGAAATGATCGTATGGGACCCATGGCCGCTTCCGAGCATAGTGACTTCATGTCTGCGCCCGAAAACCCCTCCGTTAGACGGGCTATCTCACTAATATCGCGTGTTGATAACTCGTTAGCTTCATTTTTGAGGAGGTTAGTGATTATTTGCTCTCGAGCCTAGAATAAAGAAACTAAGTCCATAAACCACTGAAAGTTTCATTTTATACTGATTATTTATACCACTGATGATTTTGAATATTAAATTGAATTAATAAATGATTCAGACTTTTTGTTTCGACCAAAATGCCTTAAAAAGTAAAATAATAAATATTACTATAAGCTTTGACCTGGTTAACATAAGCGATATTATAGGAGATGATATGAGAAGATGGAAGTCCTATATTATTGAATTGGATTCAATCAAGTGAACGTCGCGTAGTTCGATGTGACATAGACCGACCAAGTTACGTAGGGCGCCATCTGCCTATAAACGAACTATATAATAGTAAAACATACAGGCGTATCGGGTAGCGGTATGTACAGGCGTTTGACGAGACGTCGCCGCGCCGCTTCGTCCAACTCTTGCGGCCGGTTTGTTGCACCAACAATCAGTATCCGGTCGTCCTCGCCTGGGGATTACGACATTAGTGGAGGCAATTGAAAACGCAGATATTTAAAACTACCCATGCAAGCATAAAAGCATATTTATACTACGCGCAATTTAGTAATGCGACACAGTACGTTTCAAGCTCGACGTTTTATTACTACATAGAGTTCATGAGACCACAAAGATTATTGGGCACATCGGTAGAAGCGCCTACTTCACGCCTGGTACAACCTACGTTAATTTTTTTTTTAGTTTAATTAAGTAAAAAAAAAATGTCACACCAGTGGCAGCGCCGTCGAACTGCACAAGGAACTCTGTCTTAATGCGGCGCGTGGCTTCGTGCTCACCATCGCTGCGCGCGCACAGTAACGAGTCGATCTCATCTATGAATATCACCTAAAACAAAACATTAATTATGAGTCCTCACTTAGATATTTTAAATGCAGATGGCAAATTTTGGGATATGCCAAGCCTAGCCGGCAGATCTCGGCAAACATTGGCTTGACATTACACGACCGCATAAAATATCCACGATCAGCCTCTTAATTAAATTTCCCTAAAAGTACAATAATTTTAGAAACAGGCAAATAGTATTAGCATAGAAACCGTATAGAAGTAAGAAAGATAAGGTATAATCGCTGATATTCCAGGCACATAACCTGAGTGTCTGAGTGTGTTACTCTTAAGGTTCTACTTAACTCTACTCATAAGGTTCAACTCGTAAGGCTCTACTTAAGGTTAGTAGGATGGGGTTTGCGCGTATGTACTCGTATAATACGATACGCGCGTAGTGACGGGTATGCTTATCCAACATTATATTCGCGTTTCGAACAGCTAGCTGGCGAGCGTGTACGTGTGCGTAGGTACATACAATATGTTCATACATATACATTTATAATAATATGAACCTCCTTACTAATAAAAATATTTATACAGTGTATACAGTATAACTATTCAAGCTTTGCTGTTTTTTTCTGTCGTGTGACTTTTTCAATATGCCAGACAAAGCAATAGATATTGTTTAGTGTATTCGATGTATATTTTGATGAGAAGGACCGTTAGTATGGAAGCACGGATATGTGCGCGTGCGGACTGGCATGTACACATACTACGTACGTACAGCGGGCTGGCGGGCGCGCGCAACGGCGAACAGCGCTCGGACCATCTTCTCGCCGTCGCCTATCCACTTGGAGGTAAGGGATGACGCCGATATACTGAAGAAGGTCGCACGGCACTGCGCCGCCACGCACCTGCCTATTACATAAAACACCCTAAATGTAGATGATAAGATAACTAAAATCAACATGTGATTAGGGCCTGATTGACTCATAGGCTATTAAGGCTGCAATCTAGGGCCCAAGGATTAGGAGGGGGGCGTTATAATCGTGCCATCACATACAATCTAAATTGAGTGAATTGAAAAAAGCCTAGGTTGATGATTAAACCTAGATTGAGGGCGGTCAGAACACTCGATCAATCAGTGCTTGCTCATTTCCTGTTCCTTTTCTCTTTTCCTTTGTTAAAAGGCCACCAACACACTTGCAATTGCAGTTGCTTTCCTCATGAGACAACTCTGCTCACTTGATTCATTAAAAAAATAATTTGTTGTGTAAATACAGAGCTGAACAAGGCCACGACTTTTAGTTTCTTACCAATCAATGTCTTTCCAGTTCCGGGTGGGCCAAACAACAGGACTCCTTTAGGTGGTCTCCTAAGCCCTGTAAAGATGTCAGGCCGCAGCAGGGGCCACACCACAGCCTCTTGGATCACTGACTTGGCCAATTGTAAACCAGCAATGTCTTCCCAGCCTCCATATAAAATAACATTGAATATAAAACATTTATGTATTCTATATCATACGAGGGATTATTTCTATGGATCCATTATATATTTTCTTATAAAAAGTGTTGACTTAAAAATGCAAGCAAAATAAAATATTTAAAGGGATCATACATTGTGCTTCAAGGTAATCAGTATAAGCATAGACCAATTATTTTATAGACTTACAGATCCATACAAAATTTCGTAAACGGAAAAATCATCTTAGGTCTAGATAGCAACTGGTAGATGGCGTCAGTATAATTTACAAGTAACTTGAATTTTCAAAACATGATGGCGGGACACATCATGCGCCATTTAGTCTTCTCTCCAAAACATAACCACAATGTCGATTCTTTGGGGGCCGTCGCTTAGCAATCGTGTTTTCGTGATTTTTTAAAGGCATCTAAGTAATCACATAATAATAATATTTATGGACGCTTCACACCACGTCGGTCATGCCCCGTACTAAGTACCAGAAGGACTTGTGTTACAGGTACCAGACAACGGAAATATATTTAATACTTTTTATACTATACACATATTTAATTTTTTTTATTATATGATACACATATTTAATACACCTCCAAGACCCAGGAACGTTAAAAAACTTTTTGCTCCGTCGCGTCCGCGGGATTCGAACCCGCGACCCCCGGCTTAAGCTATGAACGCGCTTACCGACAGAGGTCGTCAAAAGGCTACTAGACTCATATTGAATTTCAATAAACAAACGCATATTTATAGTGGAACTCGGCGTACGGAATCGTATTTCAAACTAATCATAAAATAAAAGCTTATGATTGATAAATAAAGGCGAATTGAAATATTATTTTATATGAACTGCCATACTGCTTTTAAAATACTTCCGATTAGGATGTGACGTCTTGTCAGAAGTAGTTTAAACATATTGAACACTAAATTATTGAATAATTAGTATTAAATTAGCTGAAATATAGATATAATTCAGCTCAATTCATTTTTGTTCAATGTTTATGACATTTTAGACTTTTCGAAATTTGTTATTTAAGATATTATGTTTTAAAATTAATTCTAAAAATAGTTTTTTGTTTCTTAATTGTAAGTTCCGACTCCTGTCTCACATAGATTGCAAGTTGGGATAAATTTTTGGATAAAGAGTACCAAATACACCTGTGACGTGTGTGACGTCACACTACGGCGGATAGTAAACTCATCATGTTTTGGCGGCATTTGAAAGGCGAATTAATCAAACAACATTTTAATGGGTTTCTTTGTTATAATTTTTTTTTTTGTGAAAAAAACGATCATGTTTTCTTTATATAAATTTCATTGGTTTATTGTTTACATCTCAATTCATTGCGTTATAAAGGTTTCTCCCCTGTCCCGTCTGCTTAAACTTCGGCTATGTTTGCGGTGATTACCATTTGAGTGGAAATCGTAATTTAAAATTATTCGACTTCAAATTTCATAAGCACGAATACCTAATGCTTTTTTATAAAATTAGTCCATATGACCAGTTAGTCATCACTCATCTCTAAGTAGGAATAACTGCCCGAACGGCTAGATATGTGTTTAATATGCCTTGCAACTAGTCAAAGCTTACGAAATGTACCAAGAGCTGTCGTATATATACTGCCACACTTAAAAATCTTCGATGATTAATTAAGTGGTTTGTTATGATATAATTCTGATGAAGTGTAACTTTAAAATATGGATAATGTTATTTGATTAAAATCTGGAGTAATTGGTCTGTGATTCTAGTAAGCATAACATTTCAATATCAAAATATTATGTCATAAGCTTGTCTCACCCAAAGTACAGATTTATATTGATATATATGCCATTACTGTGTAAAATTAATCAGCGACATCTAACTGTGAAATAATTTCTAAAATTATGATACAGCTAGATGTCGCAAACTAGTTTTAAGGATAGTCTACTAGATGGCACAGTTCTTACTTAATTTTTTTTGAATATAGCGTATTTGATACCCTTAGTGACATCTATCGGTCAGGCCCGAACTAAAAACTATGGACACACTAATTTGCATGGGATCCCCTACTCTAGGTATAATTCCTCTATGGTATAAGTCTGTATTATTCCAGATAATTATGAAGTAAATATTGTATATGTTATATTTAAAAAAATGTTGTTTACTAAAAAATATCTACACTAAAAACAAATTTCTTTCATACAATGATTGGTGTAAATCTGTCCAGTAATTTTCCTAACACATCATTCAAGGGCAAAACTTTATATGGGTTCTATAAATCTAGCACAAGCAAAAGTATTTACCAATAGGAACTCCATGGTCTATGATTTCACTCTCTATAAGTTCCACCATTTTTGGGTCCAGATGCTTCAGTCTGTCATCGGATACCATGTTAGTAGTGTTCACTTCTTCGGCCTTGTCCCTTAAAAAGAATTGTAATTATAACAATAACTTGTAACACCTTATGGTTTTGAAAGGTGTAGGGTAATATTAAGTATTTTTTACTATAATATTAAAAATCTTACTGCACTCCCAGCATTGGTGACACAAATTTTCCCTGAGCTTTTCTTGAGGTGCCGAGAGTTCTCTTGGCAGCAGGATTTGAAGCCAGCAGCTGCTCTTTGGCTGTTTTAAATGTTATCTTTGCCACTAAGCTTTTTTGGGCTTTGTTGTCTAATTCCTCTACATCCATTTCATTTTCATTCTCTTCTTTGTAGGAGTTTTCTATTGCTATTTTTTTAGCGGATCTATTTCTTGTGAATACTGGTTTAAACAGTCTAGTACTTTCTGGTTCTGAGGTTGGTTTTCTGTTGTGTTTTGATGAACTTTTAAAATTGATGTTACATTCACACACATGGTTTGCTAAATCTCTTACATCATATTTCATAGAAATGCATTTTTCACATTTAGGGGATAATTTTTCAAACTCAATTATAGGATCTATAAATTGGCTGAAAATTAGGTATTTCATGTTACACATTGTAATAATTGAAATACATACTACTTTTGTATAGTGCATTTGTTAACACAATTGCTTAATAGGTATACTACAGTTCTAATGACTAATCTAAAATATTGAGTTTATTATTGGTTTATATAACTTACTTCAATGAAGATTTCCACACTGTTGTAATATTTTTGTCAGAATTAGGATAAAGTTTACTTGCTGCAGTTGTAATTTCTTCTATATTTTTCTCGTTAAAAACTTTAACACGGTCTTGCATTAGATTTTTTAGTAAAATATTGGATGTAAGGTTTGAAGATCTAAAATTAAGAAGTAGAATATTACAAGAATATTGAAAAAAAAATCCGGAATAATGGAAGATTAGAAACCTCTATGATAAGAAGGCTGTTTCAAGAAATAATGTTGTTTTTATTATAAAATGAAGAAATCTGAAGACCAACCCAACGTGAGAAAGTTGATAAGCCAACGACAAAGTTTTGTCCACAAATAAAGCAGGTTTCTTATCAGTGTAATTTAAACTAAATTTTTTCATTGTGTTTTCAGAAAAAACAAACAGTAATACGATTGATTTTTCACTTAAATAAATGCGAAAGCATAAAAATTTATACAACAACCAAAAACCAACCAAAACAATAACAAATCTAAAGCGCGGGAATTAAAAAAAAATTACAGTAATTTTTTCTAAAACTTTTGGAGCCGATGACTTTCATTAATTTTGACTATGCACAAAAGTAGGCTTACAACTTAAGCACGATCTACATTCCCGCTGGGACTACACGGGACGTGAGTATAGAGACCATGCGGTGATTATCCGTGCGGTCCCGTTTATGACCACCATGTACCCGTCCAATGGCGGGACATGCCGGTAGCTTCGTCAAGTTTCAAGTTGTCATATAATCACAATACGATAGTATCCCTAAGTAGTCTGTGCATATAATATTTAAATCTCCGTATTTCTCAGTCAGTGGTGCCATGTATGTAAATTTCCTAAATAATTACAGATTTTTAGTGTGTTTTGCTGATATGCTTTTCCCCTAGGAACACATAATTAGAGAATTTTCTTACTCTTTATATTATTAAACTACATAATTCAACGTATATCACCGTGCAAAGAGAATGAAAGATATCAACGCAAATCAAAATTATTTGCCTAGATACCGCGTCGTATACATGATACATCATTATTCATTGTATGATTTTTGTTTAATTGATTTTTTTTAGCAAAATCTTGCAATGTCTTTAATGATGTTATTCAGTAGTCGAATTTAAATAAAAGTGTTCAGATTGAAAAGTGTAAACGATAATAATAACTTCATTTGATTATTTATTACCTATGTGTTTCTATTTCATTATATATGATTAATAATACATCAGAAAACAATCGGGGTGGCTGATATTTGGTGACTTTCATCTCGTAGATAACCAAAGTTCATAACTGAACTAAACGGAAGTGTAGAGAGTAGCTCAAGGAATAAGGATGTTTTAGAATATAACATCCTTGGAGCTCTAGTAGTCCCGTGCTCCCAGCGAAAGTTTCGGTTCCCGGCAAATGCCATCAGCCATAAGTCGACAAGGGGCTTTACAAGGTACACACTTGGAAGTATGTTATTTAAAAATGTTTTATTTAATTTTTTACTGATAATGTCATAGTATGGACTTGGCGCTTTGACTGCACTGACGATTTATCTTGACTTGACTAGACTTTAGACTTGACGAAATATTGTAACGTTGTTAAAATTATTTGACCAAGAAAATTGATTTCCCGTCTTAACTTGACTCTGGCCATGGTTATATAGCCGTAGCGCCATAAAAAGAAAAGAAAGAAAAAAAAAGAGTTTTGGCGGGGATTTCAGAGAGTGACGTTTAGCGGACGTTGTGTGTTGTGTATTTTTGTTAAATTTGTGTTATTTCGGTGTTTAATGTGAGATAATTGTAGAATATCGAATATTAAACATTCGTTGTTATGTACAAGTGTGGACAACTTCAAGAAACGTGCTATTTTATGTTCCCTCCAAAACTCCATCCGAAGTTTTAGGAAAGGTTCTACCGCTTTACCAAATAAACTGACTTGACTCTGACTGTATTGACGTTTTATCTTTACTCTGACTAGACTTTAGACTTGACGAAATTTATGTAACGTTGCTAAAAATTATTGGAACAAGAAAATTGGTTTTCCGCCTTAACTTGATACTGGCCATGGTTATAGCCAAAGCGGCATATAAATAAATAAAAATAAGCGAGAAGAAGAAGGAGTTTCAGCCCCAATCCCAAATCATTCATACCCTTAACCCTTTATTTGTGTCATTCGTCTATTTGCAACAGAGACAATTAGATTATACAAAATGTATATTTAGATTTATTATTCTACTTTTGAAACATGTTTATTATACTGCCTACTCTATATTATTTCTACAATAAGATATAACAAACTTAAGTTTATTTTTTCTGTGGTGTAAGAAGTGCAAACTGTATACATATCATGTTTTTTGTCTATTTCACGGTAAACAGGGTTTTTTGTGCGTGTAAATAATAATGTCTATCACTGGCTTGACTGTCTGTTAACGTTTAAATCATATTTATATAAATATTATGATATATGCTCGTACTGTAACTTTTGGTAAAAAAATCATGTTTCGCAATAATAAATGTCCACTTTTCTTGCACTTTATCAACTTTTTTATATATTCATTGTAATCTTAATCTTTTACAAGTCGGTTTCGATAAAATTATACTTGATGATGATTTTAAACTAGAATAAAAGCACGAAAAGTCTATATTTATCATATATTATATTGTACATCATATTTTAATGCAGGATGTATAATTAAAATAAGACCGATTACATATTTTTGTAAGCCGTTTGCTAAAAAGTAGCATAATATAAAAATACCATGGGACTTTAAAATATTGTTTTATTTGTTTTATAGTGTTGGATTTTTATGTTTCAAAGACTCTGTTTTTGTGAAATCTGTGT
>JAOTAV010000027.1:185180-212167 GCA_026546445.1 Cyclargus thomasi | reverse complement strand
CGGCGGGATTCGAACCCGCGACCCCCGGCGTAAGCTACCAACGCGCTTACCAACTGAGCCACAGAGGTCGTCAAATATAAAAAATATATACATTTTCTTTTTGTATACTAGTTGAAGCCCGCAACTTCGTTAATGGTAACCGTACATTTTCCCCGGATAAAAAGTATCCTATGCGTTGCCTAGACTTAATAGCTATTAAATAGAAGATTCGGACAGATTTATTCGAATCCGTTCAGTAGTTCCGGAGATTAGCGCGTACAAAGAGACGAACAGATGAACAGACAATTTTTTTGGTCGATTTGTGTTCTATTACTGTTTCTAAGCCTTTACTATTGATTAGTATGTAAAAATATTAATTATACAGATACGCCAATATTACTGTTTTATTATATAATGGGAAAAATTGAAGGCGAGCCAGTTGACGGACCTACATCATTTGGTCGAAACATGTCAGTTCCACGTAAGTCGCGGTTTGTCGGCTGAGGTCCGCAATCTGGCTCTCTACGAGTTCGGTAGCGTTTTTGAATCGAAAAATCTCTTATACTCACGCGTTGTCATGACAACGTCACAAAAAATTCTAGTCTGCGCGGTATAAAGTTACCCAACGCATGCGTCAAAAACGCTCCCGAACACGGCCAATGTTTCTGCTTTGTCACTAAACTCCTATTAACCTTTGCGTGTGTTTATCACTGAAATTCTACTAAACTTGTACGTGTGTTTGTCTCTGAACTTCTCCCAAACGACTAACCAAAAAATTTGATGAAAATGTTTATTTTAGGAGATTGAAAATAAACAACAGTAAGAGATTTTGGTTTGGATTTCGCGGAGTTATTTGTGTATGTGTCTAGATATGTTTAAAAATTTAATAATAATCATGTCGGACATAATAAAGATATAAAAATAATATTGTAGTAATCATAATAATATCTATGGACGCTTCACGGTCGGCGCTGGTGTCGCACCGACTAATTAGTGATTTCCTTTATTTGATTTTTTTTTTTTCGGGTTAACACTATTATATAAAAATATACTCTGGTTTTCCTTCCTGACGATATAACTCCAGAACTCACGAACCGATTTCCCCGGTTTTGCATTCGTTGGAAAGGTCTCGGGTTCCGTAAGGCTTGTAAAGTAAAAGAAAAGGAAAGATTTCAAAAGGAAAGTTGTCACGCGGACGGAGTCACGGTAACAGCTAGTAATTTATATAGTAACGAAGAAGACTTAAACGCGGCCGCATGTCACGTTTTTGTGTACTAGTTGGTGCCCGCGACTTCGTTGCGCAATAATTTGTACAACACGCGGGAACCGTACATTTCCCCGGGACAAAAAGTATCCTTTATGTTGCCCAGACCTTTTTGCCCAGAAGATTTATTCAAATTCGTCCAGTAGTTCCTAAGATTAGCGCGTGCAAACATAAACAGACAATTTTTGTTTGTCGATATGTGTTCTATTACTGTTCCTTAGTCCCCCACATTGATTATTTTGTAAAAACATTAAACGTACAGACACGCCGATTTTACTGCTTTATTATACGAGTATGTATAGATTATTTTTGCTGAATGATTAATAATTAATTTTCAAAAAGCTTTAGCTGAGTATGTCTCAATATAATATAGTTTAAGATCATCTAGTTACCATATTCTTTCAAATAAAATTATGATTATGATTAAAAAGATGATGATTATCTTTGATTAGGATTCTGTACCCAAAGGATAAAAACGGGACCTCGATACAAAGACTTGTCTACAAAGATGATATCTATCCGTCTTTTCGTCCGTCTCATGCAAGCCATGCCAAGAACCGTAATAGCTGGAATGTTGAAATTTTTACAGATTATGTTTTTCTGTGTCCGTTTTTACAGCTAATACTAAATAGAAACTACGACGAAGTTTTTAGCAAATTTCTTTCTTTTATTTTATTTATTTATTGAGAAAACTTACAGCTATTTTAACAGAGAAATTGACTATTCTAATTACTGTAAGCCATTAATAAGTTTCCACTAATGCTTCAACAAAAGTACTCATGAAATATAATCATAAAATTATATTACAGAATTAAGCTTGAAATATGAAATTAATTGCTATAATTAAATTGTTATTAACCGTTTTAGAAAGCATATTTTTGTGATAATAGATGTCACTGTTGGTCGTCTAAATAACGCTATTGTTAACCAACATCTGGGTGTTTTTGACATTTTGATGCCATCATAATCAGAAGAAAAAGCTCTATCGACGTGTAGTAACAACATTTTTGTAGCTTTTATAGTCAACGAGTTATTAAAATTAATATTGTCGTTATGAAGTACCAAGCCCATAAAAAAACTGCGGCGTTTTTACTCATAATTCAAAAAGTAGTTTTAAGAGATGTGGTCTACTATGTCTGTTAAACTTTCAAATAACATTTTTCTCAATTTTTTCTAATGATACCTTCACGCTCGAGTTTAAATCTCATTTGGCCGGATTTTTTTCTAGTATTTTTGTGTGTGTGTGTGTGAATTTATTATCTTCTTTTCCTTTTTAATGAATGAGGCAGGTTTGCACCACTTTAGCAGTATTTATTACCAGTGAGTATTCGAGTGCGACTGACTGACTGACGTCACGGTTACAAGACTTGGTTAAATATTATCATTGATATATTATCATAGATATTATTATCATAATGCATTTGTAAGATTGTTATTGTTATGTCAATCTCTCGATAGCGAAATGTCATATAACGCATCACCGGTTATCTCGGTTTACGTACAGAAACAGAATACCTACTTGACAGTTTCAATAACAAATTCCATCACTCGCCACTCACTTACTGGACAGAAGCAGCACAACGCCGTTTCACTCCAGTTTTCTGTGAGGCCGTCGATGCTTTGGCCCATTCGTGTCGAAGCATGGCTCCCCCACGGCAAATATATTATCTAACTGACATTGTAAATTTAAAACTTTGTAACATTGTAAGTTTGTGAGTGTGATGTTTGTTACTTCTTCACGCTTAAACGACTAAACGAATTCGATAAAATTTTGCATGGAACCTAGCTGTTATCTTGAATTAGCAGATTATGCATGAAGCCATAGTAGCTATGACGATGATGATGATTGATATAATTTTCGTAGTAGCGTATGCATTGGGTTCTTAAAACCACACTACACCACGGAGACTATAAGAAAATAAGCTTTTTACCGCTTGCAAAATGGTATTGGGGAAATAATTTGTTGGGCGTGTGAAGCGACCCACAAATTATATCCCACTCCCGCGCATGTTTGTGGTACACTTTACGGAAAAACTATAAGAACTTTGGGTTTGGTCTTCAGCATAGTGATTTGAGTATATGTGTAGATGTGGTTGAAGGTAAAATAGTAATAATATTATAGATAACTATCTTTTCTAGTGGCTTCGCTCGCGAGGAATTCGAAATTCGAATAAGAATTACGTACTGGCGTCGTTGTAGTACATGCTATGTAACTATCAGAGATGGCGTCGTATGTGAAATTCTCTTGAAAATTTTCCTGATTTTTCTTGCTATAAGCCTATAAGCCTTTGCTTTGAGCCGAGACTCTCAGACTATACGCAACTTAAACCAATTATAGATGGTGAGTCATACCCCGATGCAGTTGGTGAAGTGCAAGACGAACGCTTTCGTGGCGAAGTACACTGGCAGCGTGGGGGTCTGCAGTACTGCCGCCACCGACGACACGTTAACCACCACCCCCCCGCGACCCTCGCGACTCCCGCGACCGTCCACCCGCATCACATCCAGCGCCTTGAACGTGCTCGTCACTAGGGCTGTCTGAAAATATACATAGTTTCGAAAGCTACAGATAGTTCAACTCCGTTGTGCGCCCGGTCCTATGTGTGCGTACGCTTGTGAATACACAACACTTTCATTTTTATCACCAATCATTTATCACCAATTAGACTGGGTATGTGCTATCAGGAAAGTCGATACACAGTCAGATTGCGGATCTAAATATAGGTCGCCAATATATGTCCGTCAACACTCAAATTTGCTGCCTTCCAAGAAGGCTTAAAAGCTACCGCCCAAACGCAACAAACAAATATATATATATATATATATAAATCGCCTGCTAATCAGAAGATACTCAGGCAATACTAACCACGTTTACATCTATCCCTTTCCTATAGATCTTGTCGTTCATGATTCCGGCGTTGTTTATGACGACGTCGATGAAGCCGAACTTGTCGAGTACGGCGTGGAAAGCCGAATTTATCTGCTCCTCCTGCGTCACATCGCACTTGATGTACTGCACCCTGTCTCCGTACTTGTGGTTGAGCATGTCCTGCCGTTTGGCTCCTTCCTGTTCCAGTATATCGAGAAACGCTACATGCTGAAAATATTTCAATATTACTACCCTTAAAGAAGTTCTTCTTTAAAATTAAAAATATTTTATGTAAAACAGCTAACATCCCATTTGTACCTGTACAAAATTTTATCGAAATTCCGATTGACGCTCTAAATAATAAAAATGTAAACTTTCACATTTCTATTTTTACTTATTCTTCGCATAGGACTGTAATAATTTGTAAAGGGATTTCGATATATCATAGCCTCTGGACGTGCAAAATAATTGCCACCGAATCTGAGTGTGCATATCAACTCGCTACGCCACTGATTACAAATGAGTCTCGTTGCAATTACAATAAATTATACTAAAAGATTATTAAGTTCGATTAATCAATATGGTAAGCACATGCTTCTCATTCACATACAAACCATGTATACAAAGTATTTAGTAGGTAATGAATAGGTATTTCTTATTGTATGTTTTTTATGTGATGCTTGACCAATGTCCGTTCTTACTAATGTTACAAATGCGAAAGTGTGTCAGTCTGTACTGTATCTGTTACCTCTTTATGCCCAAACCGCTAACATTATATATCTATAGATTAGCTATCGCTTGTGTAGAGGTGGTAGACAGTTATAACCGTTTAAATTTTTTAAAATTTTTGTTCTTTACTGGTACGAACGCTTCGTATGCGACTTTCAACTCGTGCTAATCGGCCAGCTTTTATCTACATAAAGAATAAAATAATATGACGGCCGTATAACCGTACCAAATAATCCGAGGAATAAATTATCCTTTATTTATAGAATTATTAATATCTTGAGGAATACGAGCTATATGGTTTCTCTGTGAAGTTTGTGATAAGTGCATGCATGATGATTTTTATCATAAAACTATCAATTTCACAGTGCAAAAATTTTATGAAGCTAGAGGTCAAACGTGCAACAGGTCACCTGATACTGCAAGAGCAAGCTACTGCCATCGCTCATTGACACTAACATCATCAGAAGAGTTTGCAAGTGCGTTGCCGTATGGATAGACTATGGGAATATTTTATAAGGTTTACCAGAGTCTGGAGGAGTTTACCGGGGTCTGGAGGAGTTTACCGGAGTCTGGAGGAGTTTGCCGGAGTCTGTAGGAGTTTACCGGAGTCTGGAGTAGTTTACCGGAGTCTGGAGGAGTTTACCGGAGTCTGGAGGAGTCTACCGGAGTCTAGAGAAGTTTACCAAACTCCCAACAAGTCGGGCCTCCGGTAAACTTACACTTTCACGTTGGTTTTCTGTGGTGTCGTGGTATTTCAGAAACAAGGCTCTTCCACGTCATTTTTTTAAGGTTTTTCGGAAACAGTAAATTCTTTTTTTTTTCTCACTGTTTCTATGAAATTGCAGAACTCTGTGAATATTTTGTTATCTCCTCGGCATATTTGTGATGATGAATGATTTGTAAGTGCTAAGACTTGAGCCTTTTCAGCTATATTTGCCCATAACCACAGGAAAGTCAATAGTTAAGTTCAAATGATGCTTACCTTGACTCCTTCATCCAGCAGCATATCAACGACGCACGCGCCGATGCCTATAGCTCCTCCCGTGATGATCACAACCTTGTCCTTCAACTCGTACGACATTGCAAATTATAAAAAATTAAAGACCCACCACACCACACCACCGTTAAATGAATATTAGCGGTTTTCGCACGAACTGGCGATAAAACTTTAAAGAATGGTTATCTCACAGTGTTTTACGTGTGCATCGCTTATCTAAACTGGAGTCTTCTCGATTGACTCGTAGGTATGTTGTTCACTATGTAGCAGTGGCGTAGCTACCTCGGGTGGCACCCGATGCGGGAGTCGGTCGTGTCACCCCATTGAAAATATTGCAGCCTTCGCCTAATTAACAGTAAACCGAAAGATTTTTATTTAATAAAAAAAATAATTTACACAAGAAACACCAGATCGATCATGAAAGTAATTTCTTAGTGCTGCTATTGTTTTTGCATTCAAAAATATAATATTGATACATCGTTGTGTTTTTTTTAATCTGAGATAGATGTGTTAGTGGAAGAATCAGAAATCATTTTTCTGTTTCTATAATTCTCTCATTGTACATTGTTCTTAAAGATGACATCGCCGATGTCACATCGGGTGGATGTCACCCCAAAACGGGTGACACCGTTTGCGGACCGCCGCTTGCTACGCCACTGCTGTGTAGTATTAACGATTTCATTAAAGTACGATTACATGTAATAATGTAGGTGTTTATATTCAATCATTGTTATTTATATCTTTGTTACTAGCGCATTACACTAGCTCTCCAGTACCTAACTGGATATAGACGGGTCATCGAGTAATTGTGTCTCTACTTAACCCGTTAAGTGAGTCCTCATTTAGGATAATTATTATTAATTATTTTTATTATATTATTCAACAGCGTATAAGAAAATTACTTTATTTTATTTTTTTATTAATATTAATTATTGTGAACACTGAGTTCGACTGTGAATTTGCACAGAGTAAGAAAACTTTTAGTAACGAACTTGAAAGCGAAATATACCATTACGCCTTACTCAGAATTCATCTAGTATACTGATTTATATTCGCCGCGCAAAAACTGCTAAAGCTACAACCAGAAATTTGCCAGCCAGTGAGTAGAATTGTTTCATTGGGTAGACACCCGCTAAGAAAGGAATTTTTAAAATTCTACCTCTAAGGGGGTATATAGGAGTTGAAAGTTTATTTGAAGATACTTCTTAACGCGAGCGAAGCTGCGGGAAAAATCTAGTTCTTTATAATATAAACACCGTAGTACAAATACACTTTCTTTATTGTGATAAATATTGTAGGTGTAACTCGATCATTTATGTGTATTTCGTTTCAATTCATTTTATGTAAAAGTAAACAAAGCCTTAAAAATATTAGAAACGATGAAAATATAACACTACCAATTTCAATGTCATTTAAGCGCACATCAAAGAGCCATCATACCCAATGCCTCTTAAAAATAATATTAGATGCAATGTGAATTAGTTTATATTTTATATTAAAATGAATTGAAACAAAGTATTAATACATACAAATAGATCATGGGACATTAATGGAGTTCTAGCTGTAGGAGTGTGTAGAACATTACATCGATCCAACTAAGGTCAGTTCAAAATACCTTGGCACGGAATTTCATACAAATTTTGACATTCTATGTGAAGTTTTGTACTAACTTACGGCGAATAAACTAGAGCTATTTTACATTTTAATCTTAAGTAAAGTAATCTAAACTTGCTCTTCAAAATAAAGGTTTTGCTGCTGTTACTAGATTTTCCCTAAATTATCAAATTCTAATCCAATCAAAACTTAAGGTAAACAGTAAGACACCACATGTTAAACATAGAATTTGGTAATTTTAATGTTCACATTCAGTTGCAATTGAAATATGAAAGACCTAGCTAAGAAACAAGTTTTTACAATCACTACAAATATTATTTTTTCAGTCCAGCTTACAATATTTCTTGTTTCGTTGCAAACAAGCTACTAAAACCATGTTAAAGTTGCTTTGAGACAGTATTGCAAATGTCGAAACAACTTAATTTACTACTTATTTGCTAATTATTACAATTAAATATGTTTTATACAGAAGTGAGAAATATCTTATTAATTACAACACTACAAAGAGCTGAATGCCTGTTTTGCAGTTGCTCTTAATTATTTGTAATTTTTGATGCAATACAAAGTTTACAGAGCCATCCATAATGTAACTTAAGGTAAGACAGCACTAGGCCTTAACAGGTTGCAGTGGAGCACAACACTTCACATATTAAAGTGCATACACTTCTAAAGCCATTTAAAAATATTAGAGTGTGCGTCGCTTCTCATGTTCGCCTAGTGTGGTTCTACTTTTATTGTCCAATAAATGAGACAAGTTAAAAAATAATAGGCAAACAATTTAAAAGTTTGTACAAATTTTTGTAACTTGTCTCACATTTTGGGGCATGAATTTATATCAGAGTTTGTTTCAGCTTAGCCTACATGAGATATTTAGGGGATGAGGTTTTGGTTGGGGGTGAGGAAACATAGCCTGAATCACGGTTCCGGGCTATGTTTCTGTTTGTTTCAACTTAGCTTATGTGTAATATTTAATGGGATGGGGTGTTGGTTGGGGGTGAGGAAACACAGCCTGTAACATGGTGGGTTCCAGGCTATGTTTCTGTTTGTTTCAACTTAGCCTATATGTAATATTTAGGGGATGGGGTGTTGGTTAGGGGTGAGGCCACCATGTTCAGGGCTATGTTTTTGTTTTTTCCTCTTCTTCTCCTTTTTCCTTTTCTTGCGTTCTTTGTCATCATCATGACGCTTCTGCTTTTTGTGTTTCTTTTCATAGTTATCAGGGTTGGAGGAATCTGAAATGGAAAGAAAGAAATAAAAAACTATTCTACTTGATATTAAGGAAAAACTTTAGGTAAATAAATTTTCTTCTTGTAATAAAAATATTTCTTATTGTAATAGAGAATGTTTTTAAACAAAAGTTTTTGTAAACCTAACAAAATAGTAATGTTGAAGATATGTTTCAAGAAATGGTCAATATAATTGAGAAATAGTTGGATTAACAGAACTCATGAAGATACATTACAAGTGCATAAATAATACAATTTCTTTATTTAATTTTTAAATGTCGACCATCATTAAATTGTTCATCATCATGAGATTGATCTTATGAAATATATAAAAAAAAGTTAACAATTATTTTTCACCTGTAATGTGAACATCAGTGGGAATGAAGAACACATCAAAATCACAATGATTAAAATCATAAAACTTTAAAATATATCAATGCCAATAATTACCTTGTAGTGGTGTGTCCTGTCCAGGTGGGGCTCCATCTTTATGCTTGTGTTTCTTGTGCTTACTCTTATGGCGCTTGGGCGGGGTGGCGCTTACATATCTGTACTGTTCAGGCAGTGGACCAGGATGCAACCTGAATCCTGCAAGCTGAGCACTCGTCAGGGGCAGAAGCTCCTTCCCACCAATTGGCCTCTTGGCGATAACCGATCCCAGTGTGCTGTTATCTTCCTGCCCTGGCCCGTCTAGTATACCAGGTAGATTCGGAAGAAACGATGACAGAGATTCCTTTAGTTTCTTTCCGTTGAACTTGCTGTATGAATGTTCCAGCCCATGGTAAGCCATCAAGTTTGTAGCCCCAGTCTGCTCACATTCTCCTACAAGGAAAGGACATTAATATTTTATGGCTTTTGAAAATTACAGGAGCCAACTGAGCACTGAGGTTCCGTAAATTTCATACCTGGTGGTTCTTTCATATTCAAGTAGAACGGTCCTGTGTGAACTATGGTTGGATTTTTTCCGAGTGAAATCGTGGTTTTGAGGGTCCCAGAAGAATCTTGTCGAGAAACTACTGGTGACCTCGCTCCTCTCGGGGAGGATTTAGGTGAATATGGTTCTACTTTTCTAAACTGATCAGACATCATCTTGCTTGAGCATGGCCTATATTGACGGTAAGAAATAAAATAGTTTTAGCAAATAAAAATAAATCATAAAATAAAATCTACTGCGACCCTTCCAAACTTTATCTCGTTTTTGACATTGACACATCCAATTCCTTGTTCCTCCATTTTTTCTTGTCTATGTCTTTGTCTATACACTATGGATTTTCAATCCATAGACAACTCAATTCCGCCCAGATTTTTCCACCAACTAATCATTTATAATGTTATTTTCATTTCAAATTTTTAATCTGAAAATGAAAATGAGAGTGAAAGTTATAAAAATCGGTTTCCTAGGGATTTCCTTATATATATCACCTCAAAGCCACACGTTTTTGTCTATGCTTACAACTATACCACGTGTTTGCAAATCCGCGATTTTTGATCTTTGGCCAAAAGGACAAATAAAAAAAAACACCAGTTTATGGTTGAACTTCATGCAAAGCTTTTCGTTGCGCTAAAATTTTCAATAATGTGTTTGATTATAAACAGTAGGACACATTAAAATCTAATTGTTTTTGTTAAATTTAATAATTATAAATTCTAAATATGTGTATGATATGTGGAAAATGTGAAACTCCATGTGTACAATGCTCTCGATAACACCAATGCTCGTACGGTGAAGTGACGCCATTTTACGGGAATGACCAGCCCGCAGCTGCCTGTTATTAGGCCTGATGTAAGGAGTGCTTTATTGAAACGGATGCATAAAAACAAATCTCTCATATTGTACTCGTACTGGACGTACGATTTCAGAGGTGAGTTCTACTTTTTAGCGCCATTGTCGTTATCGCATTTCTGATCGGTTTCGATTTCCTCTTGTATAAACGTCTTTTGTTTCTTAGTACTCAAATTGATCACGTGTTATGTTTTTCAGAAAACTATGGAAGATGGTAATGACGCTAATGTAAACAACGAAACGGTACATGGATCGCATATTTCAAATATATACACAGAGCGCCTCGGAAAATTGACTACGAATGGTCACGACAGTCCCGCAGAGACGTCCAGCCAGCCGATTCTGTCGTACGAGCCCCGGCGACCGCATGTCGAGGTTCCCCAAGACGACAAATGCAGACAACGGATTAATCCACTAAGAATACACCTCGGCAAACGACCTTTTGTAGAGAATTCAATATCTTACAACAGTGCATCCAAAAGGAAGAAACCATATGTGCCCAAGCACAATGACACAGTACCCAAAAACAATGTTCCTCGGGTACCTAAACTCATACCAAAACGTTCTGAACATGGACAGTTTCATAACCACAAGTTCAACATGGAGAGTATGTTGGAGAGCGAGAGAGACAAACCTGTACCTAGACTCGTGCCTAAAAGTTATTTATCACAATATAAAAAGGGTAAAATTGAAAAAGGACCCCAGTTGAAAGAGTATGCTCAGAGTCTTGGATTGCAGCCAATGGTAAAGTTCAAATGTCGAAAGTGTTGCTCTATGTCATTCAAAACCCTAGCCATGTTGAAGGAACATCAGCTCATTTGCAGAGCTCAACCCAAGGAGGTTAGCTTGAGTCCGGAAGCTTCTTATACAGAATCTAAACAGAATACTAGTGGCCCATCTCGAGTCACCAGGAAAGTCTATTTATGTTCGGCGTGCGGCACCTACTATGAGAATTGGAATTTGTTTCTTCACATGAGGGAAGTGCACAACAGGCACATATGTTTGTTTTGTTTGGGAATGTTTTCGAAAGCCGAGAAACTCTCCTCCCATCTTACAAACAAACATAGTGTTCAAGAATTCAATTTCAACACAAAGGAAGAGTTCAGTCATGTGTATGATGGAACATTTTATTTAATGTGCTGTGCATGTGATGAAATATGTTGTGAAAAAGATGATTATTTTAACCATGACTGTAATAATGTTAAACCTAAGCCTGTGCCTGTACTTGTGAGTAAAAGTTCATTAAAACCAAATAAACTTAAAAGTGTAAAACAAGACAATGAAAATGGATTTGGTGTAAAGAGTTCCGTTCAAACTTTGTGTGATAAAAAAGATTTAGATGAACCTAAACTGGAGGCTACGATGCCATCACAAGATATGTTTAGTAATAAAAATATTAGTGATAGTTTAAATTGTGATACAAGTATGAGTTCAATGAACTCATCTGAATCTATCAATAGGACAGCTAATGAATCAATGGATAGTATTTATGAAAAAGATGAGCAAAATAATGAGTCAATTTCTGCACGTCCAAAATACCAAGTACCTATGGCTCAGAATCTATCAAATGGGGATGAGCACAATGAACATGATGAAGACAGTGATTCACTTGATGCCAGCAGGGAGCCGGTATCTACTGCCAAACCAAAACTTATTACTAAGTCACCACAAATTCCTGTTGAAAAAGAAAAGGAAGTAGGTATAAAGCTAAAACTTAGTTTAAATAATGCTAATTCACCTGTTATAATAAATTCAACTGTAGATCCTACTATAGGAAAAAATTATGCACACAAACCCCCCTCTCGTAACAGAAGACCTCCAAAGAGATATGAAAAGGACAAGCCATTAGACAGCCCAACCCCAGTGAAGCCACCTTCAATAAAAATGACAATATGTGATCGGGCAGACAGTCCATTTGTCAAAACCACAATTTTTGAGAATAACAAAGAAACTGTTGTAAAGACACTTATAAACAATAATATAGAACCGGCATCTATGAAGCCCAGTGAAAATAAAACAGATAGCACAATTAAGTCTACAATATATGATAATAAATTTGAAGATGAAAATACTTTGAATAGGGTACCAAAATTGACTGTTCGGGTACCCAAAGAGTTTTTGGATAAAGATTCATCAAGTGATGATTCATCGGATAGTGATGCAAGTGACAAATTAACAGTTGATGATAGAAACATTACAGTAGAACATGAAACGCAAGAATTGCTGCCTGAAACATCACATTCTGAAACATTACCACCAACCTCAAATGAGGACCCAGATGAAACAGCTACTAAAGATATTATTGAACAGGATATATCCCAATCTGTGGTAACAGAAGAAGAAATAAAACCAAACGAAATAGATATAACTCCAGATATGCAGCCAAAATGTGAGCAACAAGATATAGATGTAACAGGTGATGTAAATGTAGAGGAAACAGAGCCAGTAGATGAGATCCCAGTAACTGAATTAACTCTGGATAGACCTCTAGACAAATATCCATTAAAGGAGCTTTTAAAAGTGTTTCTTTCATCAACAATATTTAATTGCATATATTGCAATCATGGACGCATTATAGCTGTGAATTGTGAACAACTTGCCTTGCACATGGTCGCCCAGCATAGATTTGCAGCAACTGTTGACAGTATAACAGCAGAAGAGCTGATGCCAGAAACCATTATTTCTAAACTAAAGTCAGGTGCAGAAGAATTAAATAATGTGTACATAAATTTAGATTCCTATGACAGTGAATACACTAGTGAGAAGATGACTTTTAATCAATTATTTGAATGTTTTCAATGTTATTTTAAAACTGCTATTCATAAGGAGCTATGTTTACATAACCGCAAAATGCACCAAAAAACAATATTGTTGTGTGTCATGTGTAAAAACAACTTTTATACTTATAGTGAATTGATTTGCCATTTATGTCCTGGAACATATGATTCTGAATATGAAATTAGATATAGATGTTGCTTTTGTACAGTAGATACAATTGCTTCATCATTTAGGTTAATGGTACATCTTAGAAAGATACACCACACATGTGATGTTTGTTTAGAGTTTTGCCAAAGCCAGGCTCGATTATCAAATCACGTTTGGAAACACAAATTACATCACTTCTGCTATCGCTGTGGTATAGCATATAGAAATAAACCAGATATAAATAATCACCTTTTTTGGAAACACGGAACAGAGAGTGTGTCATGTAAAAAATGCCTCCAGAAGAAGTGGCCACATGTCTATCATTTCTGTAACCCGCCTGCAGTATTTGTGTGTGATGAATGCACATTACAATTTTCAAGAGCTGTGTGTTTGAAAGTTCATAAAAGGTTTCATTCTGAAGAATATCCCCATCTGTGCACAGAAGAGGATTGTACTGAAAAATTTGTATCGAAGAAATTGCTAAATAAACATTTGGTAGAACACAGAAAAAAACTTTTTACAGAAGATTTAAATGAAGAGAAACCATCTCTTTCAGAGGCAGTATCTGATGAACAAAAAGAACCTGTTGTTGATTTAGTAAATGAAAAACCTAAGGATGACATAGATACTAAACCTGAAACTGGTACTGAAGAAGTTTCAAAGAAAAGTAGAAAGAAAAAAACTAAAGAGAAAGATGCTCTACTGTTAGAAGTAGATCTGCCAGCTTTAAATTTATCCGAGAGTGATAGCAGTGATGAATCAGATTCAGGTCAAGCACCAACTCCTAAAATTGAAAAAGTTGATACTGTAGTAACACAAAGTAATGAAACTGAAATAATAAGTGACACTAAGGAAGAAAAAAAAGTAGAGAAAAAAGAAATTGAGCATGTTGTAAATCCATTACCAAAGGAAGATAAAATTGAACCAATTGATGAGAAATCTAGTGACCAAACTGTATTAGATATATGGGACAACTTCCAAAAGTATCAGGCTAAGACAGAGAAACAAAAAGAGAAGACTCCTCCATTAGTACTCATAAAAAAACATGTTTGTGAATCAGATCATGACTATTGTCTTGTACCAACTGACATGAATGGGGAAGAAGGAGGCATTGGCTCTGATAAAAAGAAAAATAAAAAAATAAAAAAACGCCTTGATGGCTTATCATCTTCGAGTAGCAGTAGCAGTGACAGTGATTCAAGTTGTTCTTGTGGTTCCAATTGCAGCTGTTCATCTAGTAGTGGCTCTTCATCATCCAGCTCGTCTGATTCAGATTCTTCTGATGAATCTGGAAATGAAAAGAAAAAGAACAGGCAGCATAAAAAATCACTATCAAACAGACGACTAAGTAATGGTTCGAATGTAGATGTTATGGGAATGTCTGAAACGCCTATATTAGCCCCTGAAAAAATTGAGTCGCCGATTGCAGAAACAGATCTTGAAACAGATGAAAGTGAGACAGATGAAGAATTTTATGATAAAAATCCACAAATGATAGCCAATAAGATGCATAATGAGAAACGCAATCAACTTTTGCTATCAGCATCTGAAGGTGGCTCAGTTTCAGGTAATGTAAGTCGATGTACAACACCTATAAAAGAAGAAGGAATTCAGCAACCCTTAGATCCTAATATTCCTCTCTCTGATTTTACAACGGAGGAACAAAAACCGGAAACAAGTATTAAAGACAAAACGAGTAGTAGTAAAAAGAAAAGTAAAAAGAAGAAGAAATCTAAAAGTTCGCGTAAACATGGACCAATAAAAATAAACATTCCCAAAGATATTATTAGACCAGAGCCAGAGGTGAAGGAATCACCACCACATATTCCAAATAAAATAACCATATCATTGCAAAACAATACAGTTCAGGTTCCGGAACCTCCGAAACCAACAACAACTCAAGGCTTAGTTACACCACAGTCTACCGCTCTAGAAAGGAAAAGGTCGTCAAAACGAAGAAGAGTTCCTAACAAATTTTATGGATATTCAAGCGACGAAGAAAGTCCTAATCCTGCTATGTCAGCTTTAAAACCTACACTACCACCAAAACTAGAATGGCGTAAAGAAGACTTGCCTTCGCCAGTTACCCATAAAACTAAAAAGGAATCACCATCGATAATACCACAGAAGTTATTTAACTTCAATGACTCATTAAGGTTTTCTGCTCCACCAGCGCCAGATCCTGAGCCACCACGAATTTTAATGAACTCCGAATCACTAGAATCCAGCGATTCCGATTCTAGTGATGAAGGAGCTTTACAAATTCATCAGCCTAGTTTAGTTCAAAACTCTATTCCTGTTCCACCACCCACGTATTTGAATTCAGGAACCTCTAGTTTGCCTTATGCTTTCCAAAGACCTGCCGTACGTCAGGCTCGCGAAGGTGAGAGTGTCTATTGTTACTGTAGATGTCCTTACGATGAAGTATCTGAAATGATAGCATGTGATGCTGAAGGCTGTCCCATTGAGTGGTTCCACTTTGAGTGCGTCGGTATTATGGTACCGCCTAAAGGCAAATGGTACTGTCCCGAATGTCGAAAAAATCAAAGTTTCTCAGGTTACAGATAAGTTTATTTTTATTTAAGTGTGTATATATCTTTACTTGTAATGATATTTGTATATAACTTATTAATGAGTGTAGATATTTAGCTTTACCTGTATATCTTTGTAGGTAGTTTGGATAAGATAGGAGATTAGGTCTGAAAAATGTATCATTGTTATTATAAAGTACACATAATGCTTGATTCAGGTCTAGTGACCATCTCTGTAACCTGGCAAATTGTTGACATTATCATATGAAGCAAAACAATATTATAAATCCAATTTTTGATACCATCCTGGCAGTTTTATTTATTAACAATATATATTTAACATAAGATTAGTTGTACTCTGTGGTTGTAAGATAATAGATTTTAGAGATTTATGAGACTAAAGTTGAAAAAATACTGGAAAAGCTGTACAAAATATATTTTCATTCAAAGAAGTTCTAGTAAAAAACGGCGCTTACGGCGCTAACAAATATATCATCACTTTTAACAGCTAGTGGCTTAAAAACTGCTTTCAGTCTGGACGTAAAATATCTATATGACGTAAATATCTTAATTTATGTGATTGAGAGCTTGGCAAAATATTGCTTACAGTGTGAAAGGAAACCATGATTGGATATTAATTAGCCAGCTTATCGTGATAGCCCAGAATAAATAATAGTATAACCTCTGCGATCCAACAAGGCACATGACCATGACAAAATCATTTTGGAAAAATTTAAAAAAATGTCCAAAAACAGCAACAGAAAACTAGCCAAGTGTTAATGATACAGGCATTGATATTTAAGCTAGTTTTCTGTTAATAAATTAACAATAAAAACGTTGTTTGTACGCGCTTATTTCTGGTACTACTGGACGGATTTGACCTTTTTTTGTTTATTAGTTAGTAAGTCTAGGCAATATATAGGATACTTTTTTCCGAGAAAATGTACGGTTCCTGCGTGGTATACAAATTTACGCGCAACGAAGTTGCGGGAACATTTATACAATATTATTATAAAAATATATAGAAAAATAAAAAAATATCTTTTTGCGTCCTCACTCCCATGATACCCTAAGGATTTGCCCCTCGAGATAAATATTAGAATATTCATATTAAAATTAAAATATACAATTAAAAACATGAAACATATAATTTCATACAAAATAATTCGCATGTGTGGCCCTAGTGATTTGCCCCTCCGGGGGGGTACTTGCACTTTGACACTACAACGCGCGAGTGCGATAGGTCTAGTGATAATTAATATGATATAAAATATGTTTCATTCCGTACTAATAAAGTTTCTAATAGGCTATCCATAACTTTTTTGATAGTTTCTCTATACAGCATCTGTCAAAAAAGGTTGTGAATATACTATCCGACACAATATAAGTAAGAGGTGAAATTGGAGTTGCGACTTAAGCATAACATAGTGATCGGACGCGACTGACAGCCGTGATCTAGATAATAATTGTAGATTGAAGTGTGCAAACTATGAAAAACGGAAGTCGCGGACGTTTTGTTTGGGCTGTCAGCCGCATCTGACGCCAGTCGCGGACGTTTTTGTATGGACTGTCAGTCTCGTCCGAGTCTGATTTCAGCTATACTAACCGGACGAGACTGACTGATAATAAATAAAGTACATTGAAGTATGCAAACTATAAAGGTCAAAACATACCAATCGGACGTGGCTGACAGCCGGCATCATAATAATATTTGTATATTGGGGGAAATTAAGAGAGAGCCAGTAGGTACGGACAGGGTCTACGTCATTTGGTCGGAATATGTCAATTCAATATAAGTCGGGATCTGTCGGCTGAGTTTGACATAACCCAACCAAATTACTTAGATCCACGATCTGTATCTGTTTCAACTTCTGTGATTGTACATTGAGGTGTGAAAACTATAAGACGTCAGCCGTGGACGTTTTGTATGGGCTGTCAGCCGCGTCTGGCGTCAGTCGCGGACGTTTTTGTATGGGCTATCAGTCGCGTCCGATCAGTTTGTTTTCAGCTTAACATAGTAAAAGCAGACTAGGTGAAAGCTCGAGTACAAGCTTTCAGCTTTACTTTTGTGGAATAGAACCTCAACATGCCTCAACCTATAAAAAACTTTGTGAATTTTGACTAAAAACGACATAATATTGTAACGTTTTGCAGCCTGTCAGATTTGTACAAAATATAAAAGAATCTAAATTGTGTAGTGACTTCAGTTTGTAAAATATAATATTTCGCATATGAACCCGCTTTCCGACTCGTGTCCTTATAGACAGGCGTGCTGCCAACTTGGTGAGTATTTTCGCTATGACTAGGTACCACTATTTTAACATCAGGTTAATACACATCTCTTATATGGTTGCTGTGCTTCCACGTCAGATGTTCCAGATCTTCATTAATGCTCATTATAAACCGAGAGATGGTAGCAATTTTAAATTTTAAATAGGTATTTGAGGCAAGCTAAAACCTTATAATGTATTCTCTCTCCTATTGCCTCCCAATACGGAACTGCAGACCGAGCTAGTGAGAAGCGGGGTTAAAAAAACTAAAAAAGAAATATTCCAAAAATACATCTCGGAACTGATTTTTTAGTGATGAAAACGCCTGTATTCAAATTTCCAGTTGCCACAAATACATTTTTTATACTTTCCAAGCAAATTTCGCAAACTATTTTCGCACGCGCCTGGCAATGTTAAAACCCCCACTAAATCAGTTGGCATAGCATTTTTCTATTTTTAAATTATTTAACTAGAACACAAATATTACACATTGCCTCAAGTATACTTTTAGGATATTTTTTTCTTTTACTTTAGGTAATTTGTAGTATAGGTCCCGCTTCTCATCAGCCAGGTCTGCATTCTGTAATAGAAGAGTTATATGACAAGGTTCTCAACTACAATACACCCGCAAATCCGTTGCGCCGAAATTCGTTTATCGTTCGGGAACCATACATTTTTCCGACATAAAAAGTATTCACCAGATGATTCTGGGGAGAGCACCCGATCATTCTGGGACGGGCACCAGATCACCTATGTCGCGGGCAACAGCTACTTAGTTATATTATAATTTCTTAATTGTTCTTTTTAGGTTGTTCCGACAGAGCAATATATGGATTAAAAGAAGTTGGCACAAATGTATTTGTACGTAAGTTACACTCAGCTACGAATTGGTTATTATTGAAACGATAGATAAACAATAATCTCGGAAGTTTTTTCCCTTATCCTTCATTACTCAATACTAGTCCCAATTTCCGGCACACCACGCGCACTAGAATCAAAATACAGTAAAACCATTAATGATGTATTTACAACAGTTATTAGACCCTTAAAACCACGCTAAATATTCGTCAGTCTTTTTTTTAGTTTTTGGTTCCTTGTTTCACCAGGGCAGTTCCTTTCCGTCGTATTGTAGGAATTTCCCGCTATCTTTCTCGCCCAACTTTTCCAAGGTGTTGAAAATTTCTCGTATGCTGGTCTCAACATCGAGAGGTGCGTTCTTCCCGCCCATGTCAGTTCGCACCCAACCGGGATGGATGGCTGTGGCCAGGATCTTCTTGTCTTTAAACTCCACGCTCATACTCTTTGTTGCTGCGTTCAATGCTGCCTGAAACCATATGGAACCAGATTACCTTGTATTTAGCACCCGAAACTATTAACCGTTCATCGTCTTTTATCAATAATGCTGATTAATAAATGTATGACTATACTGTGTACAAGTGTAATTTGTATACATATTCCTAAACTTAAGGTTTTTCCCGCTAAGGCTGTTCCCGCTAGCTGTTCGGGCGTTAATTAGGTTACCTGAGCATATCATTGGCAGCATGGATTTTGTTGTAATGAAGAGTGTTGACTTGTAGCGCAGCGCCTCTAGCGGTAGATACTTAATGATGTGCCTTTTGATGTGCTTGATGGTCAGTAACTGACCTCTATAAGTATAAATACACTGGACTGCCGATAAGCCTAGTCATGGTAAGACGATTTGATTTGCGCCATTTTGTCACTGATGGCAGTGGTGGGCGGGAAAGGAACTAATGATAAAGATGGGCCGATGAGCCAGAATATATCGATAAAAATGGTTAATACAGCTCAATTGATTGGTTTCTATAGAATTTAATAATATATTTCCAATTTTAACTTTACCACTATTTATTGCTTAACTTCACACAGCTAAAGACTTATAAGTCACAGATATGAATATAAGTTTTATCGACCGGAAAAATTCCAGCACTATTGATTATTGAAAGCTTTTTCAATTGCAAATTACGTCAGATTAAGTTATTTTCCCTACCGGGTGGCGCGCTTCAAATTGTCACAGTAATGAGCTGTCATTTCAAAATGTATCGTCAGTCCAGCGTATTTATACAACAGAGGTCAGTGTTGATTGCAAATAAAGAAAGAAATACAAGGCGGCTAGCTAATTCCTTCTTGACAGACTGCATAAGGACGGTTGGCACGGTACCTTAGAGCATCTGTAGGGGTAGAAACCTCCCTGGTCGTTGTTAGCGATGGAGCCCAGTATGGAGCTGGTGTTGATGACAGCGGCTCGCTCTATACCCACTGGCTTGTCGCTGTTGGCCTCCGACGCGCGTATCAAAAGCGGCAGAAGTGCCTGAAATATTTTCAAAGGCAAATTTAAAAACCTTTATTACGCGAGAGTTTCTTTCAATACTTTGTCGAAACTGTGCAACCGCGCAATTCCGGGGGAGGGCTATACGGAATTGCGCGGTACGCGGCACGAATGGGAACGAACGACCTTACAAACTTACCTTGTGTGGTGACAAAGTAAAAATTTTCTTTTACGGTGTAATAGACTGAGAGCTACTGGGCGTCAGATTTACGGATGAGTAACAAATGTTACCAATACTGCTTCATCTGCCGTTAATGTAATGGGCATTCATTATTGCCAACAAAGGTTCCTTTGAACGAGGCTAGATGTCGAAAGTCATAAAAATGTACTTCAATTTACATTACAGTAACAATAAGTCTGCCGTTTTGATATCTTAAAATATATCATTATTTGTGTACAAACATATAAAGACAGACATATAAACTCAGTCCGGTTCCTTCTATACTTTATACGATTTCAAAGTTATGGCAATTGTATAAAAAATTACAATTATTTAAAAAACCGAAATTTATATATGATATTTTTATTATGATTGTATACATATATTTTCAAAATTAGACTCATAGGTTGGTTCTAACACTCGGGCAGGTCATATTAAACCTAGAACTTTCAAAGTCTTGGTAATTAAGGTGTCGCGGAAGCGTCCGCCATGCGGCAGACGCTGCCGCATCGCAGTCGCATTAGTCGCACAGGTTTGTCTTAAGCCTAAATTGTTATTCACACCTTAGTCAACATGATCGGCGCTACAGTGTTTACGGTGAAGTTCTCCAGCAGCTGCTCGGCCTTCACCAGGTTGATCTTGGTGAACTTAGTGGTGACGCCGGCGTTGTTGATCAACAGGTTCAGCCCTCCGTCCCCCGTCGCGGACGATATCTGTGACGCTACATCGTCGTATTTTGTCGCGTCTGTTACATCTGGAATGTGATGTCAAGAGAGCCTAGTTATGTATCTTAGGGTGATACTGAAATAGAATCTGTAGAGGAGTTGCGGGTTGAGAAGGGGGCTCTCGTCCTCTTAAATCGCAAAATATATGTAACTCATTACTATCCCCTGCAATAGCCAATAGGCATTTCTGTAGTCCATAAGTGGCCGTGGCAGGCACATAAAGACGCATAAGTACCCTTATCTGCCTGCAAACTTGCTCTATTGTGGTGATGGTGGGTGTTGTTTTGTTACTCACTTAGAAAGGATTTCCCATAGTTCAATAGCTGTATTAAACATTACTCTGTTACATAAAATAAAAATGTCGGGTTATATTACCTAAGTTAATTATGCGAAGATTTTTGTGTTCTTTTGATACACTCGCCAACTCCTGTAAAGAAATATTTGTTGCCATTGAAAAGGTTCTCCCTAACTATAACATACTTAGCCAATAGCCATAATGCAAAAAAATATTGTGCAACATTGCACGATTCTCGCAGTTTCTAGACCCTAGTTAAGTGACTTTGGTTTTTTTAATTGATTCTTCATTAAAAACTTCTAAGTTAAATATGGACTCTTAGACTACTTCACACAGTTTTACTGAATTTTTTTTTTTGTCTAAAAAAGTAAGTCGCGTTTAAGTCACCATAAATTAATTTTAAAAGTTTTACTTGTTAGTAACTTAATCCTTAGGTACCTATAAGGATCTGCAGCTATATATCATTAAATATTATATAGTACTTAAAGATAGGCAATCATTCAAGAAGTAAATTAAAACTTGCAACTGCTCTATGACCTTTATTACTTCAATAAAACCTAAATTCATAATTGTGATTGTGTCCCTAATGATTATGTAGGAAGCTGCGTCTACCTCGTCTCAGCTATCGTCACGGTCGACGACATATTATTACCATAAGTACTATAGCCGGCAGAACATAAAATATAAACCTAATTTACCTAGTAGCGATTATAATAATAACCAGTTTTTTTGTTACATAAAATTAACTAAGATTCGAAAACTCTAAATGATTTTGATAAAAATCCATATTTACGTTTTTGATGTGATGCGATTGAATATTTACTCTGTGTTTCCGTTTTTGTGTTGTTTTATAGTGCTTTGTGATGTCTCTGATACGTGCGTATCCTTCCTCAACTATGATGAAGGTAATTTGCAGTGTCTGGTGGGTTTAGAACGCCCGGAGCAGTCAGGTAATCATAAACTTATTGACTTATATATACATCAATGCATAAACTTAAATATTGTGTCCAAACTCTCTCCCTTCATTCACGACGAAAAATGTTAAGTGCAGATTCGGTATGTAAGGCTTAACATTATCGTTTGTAACTTGTAATCGCGTAAGCAATTTCTTAAAATCTGGTGCTCCCTGGTAGATTGGGTTATTTCGTTCACATTATCAAGACAAAGTTACCGATGGTTTCAAATAGAGCGCGCTAGTTGCCATGGATGAGTACTTAATGAATGAATAGCCGCGGCCGGCATTGAGAAAAATTATTTTTGTATATCAAATTTTATGAGGGCCATTGCTCCGAACTATTGACTTATTTTTAAAAATCTACTTCATATTCATTAAATATTTTATAGGAAAAATATGAATGATTGTTTTGTACGAAATATTCGCATAGTCATTCTATAATCTATTTCACTACTACGTCATGAATGACATCATCTGTCGTCTATGAACATTTTCTGTCTCTTTCTGTAGAGTAATTTGTACTGTGCGTTTAAGAACACGACAACCGATGTTTTAAGTTATTCGTGTTTCAATACTCAAGGAAAGATATACTCGTGTTTAGTGTGTGAAGTTTATATTCAGTGATTAAATTATAACAGAAGATGGCACCAATCGGTAAGTGTTACAAAACGTACCTCAGAAATATTCCGGCAGGTCGCGAATACAAGCTCGGCTTTGCGCAATTTTGTGAGGTATTTCACTATACCGAGGCCTAAACCTCTATTAGCTCCAGTGATTAGTACAGATTTCATTGTGATATATCACTTTTGTACACAAAATACACTCGTGTTGACGTGTTTTAAAGAAAGTTTAGTTTCCGAGAGGCATTTCACCATTCACTGTCTCTGTCACTAAACGTCAAAATGTCAATTTTTAATAATGTAGGGAAAATCACAAAATTAGTTAAACCGATTGCACAATTAGATAATATCTTCTTAATATCAAGACGAACCTTCGCCAGTAAGTATTTCCTAATACTTTTGGTTTTAATAATATCATTACATGGTAAAAAGTAAAAACTAACCTTCAAATTGATTGACGCAACTTGTTTTTTTTCTATAACTTTTCATATCGTAGAAAAGTACCCACTTAATTGGTAAGTGCCATATTTTGGAGAAGTATCCATTTACAAATATCCAAATAGCTCCTTGCAATATTGTGTGTGAAAATATTACTGTGATATAATAAGTTTTTGAAAGATGATTTGAACCCGTGTGAAAATTTCTCAATGAGAAGCATCAATGTGCAGAGGGAATCTTCTAGAAGTCTTACAGTGCATAACATTTTCAATACTTGTGGCTCAGAAAATGATGATGAGTTTCAATTACTCACGTTTTAATTAATTTTAATGGGATTAAAAATTTGGTTAAACCTTTTGCTAGGTGGATGGATATGTTGTGGCCGAACTACCAAATTGGTATCCCCTGTAGCCTATGTACAAGGTACTTTTGACAAGTATTAATGCCGGCCAAGTGTACAGTGTTGTAAAATGTATTGTCCGCTCTACATGTCATTATTTAGCTTCAAATAATGCACTTCTCAGTATATAGTTACCAGGTATCAAATTTAGCTAAAGCAATAATGGATATTTGATTGTATACTATTCAAGTTAAAAAAATATTGTGAACATCGAAACAAAAAATATTTAAACCTTTACACAAATGGAGGACTTATGTGCACATAATTTTTCTTATGATGAAAATTATATAATTTTTTTAATCAGTTAATCATTTTAAATTATAATAAGTTAAATAGTAAAAAATTAAGTTACTGAGACTCACCTGTAAGTAAAGGTTTACAAATAATATAATTGACATTGTAAAAAATTGTCTGTACAAAATATTTTTGTATTGCAAATTTTTGATTTTTAAAAAATATTTAAATTATTATATTCAGTGCAGATAGTCTATGTACATAAGTGTTAGTTATTTATTCTGTGGTAAATGTGATTAAGAGTGGGATTTCAAAACTTTATATTTTGTTAATCATTATTCCTGGTTTTCCTATTGGTGACAGATTTCCTTTTTAATCGAGGATATTCATAATACAACAGAATTTAATACTATTTTAATTATTTGGGCATGTAATCAATTTATTAAAAAAAAACTTATTGATATTCAGTATATACATTTTTTATTGGAAAAAAAGATGAGTAACCCGATGTAAAGCTACAGTTGTTGCTCATATATGAAGGGATAGGCTAAATGAATTGGGTAAAGGAAGGTGGTAGGGTGTTGGGCCGCTAGTGAACTCACTTACTAGACAAATTACATCTATTTTCAGTAAGGCTGTAGCCTATTAGTGTCAAAGCATGGTTCTCCCACTGCAAAGTGACTGAACTATTGAAATATTTGCACTACTGTATATAAAATTAAATTGATTTTGCTTATCCATGTTTTGTCCTGTGACATTTATAGAAACTGACTATTACTGTTGATAAACATACATAATATTCTGTTAACAACACTTCATGTCTCTGTTTCTCAAGATCTTTCAAACGCATGCAACTATTTGTATAAAAATAATGTTAAGACCCAATTTATTAGTTTTAATTCAATCCGAAAGTTTAAAAATTCGTGATAATGTTTGTTTGTAGATGGAACATACGACTATGACCTGGCCGTCATCGGCGGTGGGTCGGGCGGGCTGGCGTGCGCCAAGGAGGCAGTCAACCACGGCGCCCGCGTGGCCGTGCTCGACTACGTGACACCCTCGCCCCTGGGCACCAAGTGGGGGTTAGGGGGCACGTGCGTCAACGTTGGTTGCATACCCAAGAAGCTGATGCACCAGGCCGCCATACTGGGAGAGAGCATACATGTAAGTTGGAAGCCATTTTTTAATTTGAAACAGCAAGAAATAATTTAGTTTGGTTCTGTGGTATGTCCTGCGATATGTATCAGTAAAGCCCGGCAGAATACGGTCCGGAATAATCCGAATTCCTATTCAGAGAAATTCAGACGGCGGAACGCTCTCTGTTCATACGTTAAGTTAGCGTTGCCAGGCTTCCGGATAAAGCCGGGACATAGTTAGGCTTTTTGATTACAGCTCGCCGCGCCACCGAGCTTGGCCGAGTCAAAAAGACATGATTTTACCTACAATTTTTTTTTTGGTACCTATACTAAGACAAAATCCTCAATAATATGTTATTGAGGATGTTGTCGGCAAGCACCCTATAGGGTGTTCGGCTTTTTTGGCAAAATGTCCGGCCAAACTGGCTGGTCTGTCCGGGTATTAGGTTTAGCGACCTCGCAACCCTACGTTTAGTTGTGGATTTCGCATACTATCCGAAATTTCTGATGGGTTTTGTATGATATTTGACTGCAGCCGTCCGAATTTTTTTAATCAGAAATTTGGATAATGTTCAACCTGGTTAAATCTGTCAGGCTGTTGACTTCAAGGAAGGTATATAGTTCTCATGAGTTTCTGCTTTTACTTAGGTAAATTAGTAGTCTAAAATGTACACTAGTTAAAGCTCAAAACATTCACCTTTATGACGAGTAATTGCTGACATAATTGGCGTTTGGCATTTTAATGTAATAGATGCGGTCGTGTCATGGCCGGTGGGCGGGACTCAGGTGATAGGCGGTTGACATGCAATTATGAATATTACCAAATTAGTTATACAAGCCGCTAATTACCTAGGCTGGTAATCCCACGATAACACCCTACATACCAGTATTTGATTAGAATACTATCCCCATTATTGGCTTCATTTAAAAGTCAATAAAAATACTTTTACGTTACATCAAAGTGCAGTCTATAACATCCCTTTTTATTTGTAGAAGGTGACTTAACGACCTAGGCTATACGTTTCATTTTGTACCGATGCCGCCACTTCTACGCCTATTAAAAAGGACGTAGGTATTAAAGTGGATTTTTAAATGTCAAAATTTAAGTTTAGACCGTCATCCTTGTCAGATTCTTGTGAGACACAAGACGATGTTATTATTTAAAACCTAAAAATACTACATACATGGATTTGTAATTTAGTAAATTGTGTATCAGATAATATTCTCAAAGTGTTGCCTTGGTATTAACTGTTTAGTGATAAGGTTGAAGATTACAACAATATTTAAGTATTATATTTAGAGCTATTAAAGATTTAGAAATCATGTAACATGACTCGGTTTATGTCATTTTTGACGTTTGTTTCTTCTTCCCTTTTATTTTATTTATTTATTTATTTATATGGCGCTTATAGCCAACCATGGCCAGTGTCAAGTAAAGGCGGGAAATCAATTTTCTTGTTCCAATAATTTTTAGCAACGTTACATACATT
>JAOTAV010000027.1:160412-182869 GCA_026546445.1 Cyclargus thomasi | reverse complement strand
AACCGAAATAACACAAATTTAACAAAAAATACAAAACTCACAACGTCACTCTCTGAAATCCCCGCCAAAACTCCCTTCTTCTTCCCTTGAAAATGATTATTTCTGGTACAGGCTACAAACGTGTTCTTGCATTTAAAAAACAAAACGCTTTTATGCATGAGGAATGTTTGTGGAATGAATTATCAAGTGTTTAGTTTTCAAATGAGAAAAGACATTTTTTAGAAATCTTTAGGTAAAAACGGGACCTTATTACTAAGACTTCGATGTCTGTCCGTCTGTCTGTTCCCAGGCTGTACCTCAAAAACGGTGATAGCTAGAGAGTTGAAATGTCCATAGAAGTTGCCGCTATAAAAACACACAAATAAAACAAAATAGGTACTTAATTATAATTATATCTCACACAACAATTAATTTTGTTTTTTTTCTTACTTTTAACAATAGATGTCTACATCGTGCTAATTCTGGCATGCACTTCCAAGACAAACAACCGAGATCAGACAAAGTTTTTCAAATTTTTGCTTTTTCTACTGGTACGGAGCCCATCGTGCGTGAGTCCAACTCGAACTTGCCCGTTTTTTTTTAAAATAATTATGGAATATAAGGCTGCGCGATGGGTCGTAAAACTATGAAAAGGCGGCCCGCCCCGCTGCGCACCATCACAATTTGCGCTAAGTAACATGAACGGAAAGGCCCGCTCGGTTGCGCTTCGTCATGAATTCATGCATGAATTATGTCGTAGAGGACGAAGTAGCGGTTATCAATTCGTACAGAGTTTTCGCAGATCATGGCGACGGGCGACCGGACTTGTTACTTGCTAGACGATCTGTTTGCACGGAGTTGGTAGGAAATTACAATCATGACAAGCATGAGTCACTCGTTCACGGAATGTTACGTAACGTAGGTGTAACATGACTTGCGATATTATACATGTTAGATATATACATGTTAGATATTTATCAATTATGTGTTTACTATGTTAGCACCTCATTTATCGTCCTTTAAACGTCTGTCCGATTCCGGTTTGACCCTGTTCTCGGCTAAGTCGTCTTTCGTTGGTTTATACTATCTTCAATGTAGCATTAGACATAGGTGATGTACACCAGCGGCGAAAACTTGTCAGAAATAACCCTCTTGTATAATTATTATTTGGTAGACTCTAGACTAAAGTCATTCTTTTTTATCTCTTACGGGGGTAATACCTATATAGAAAAACTTTCAGTTCATATTTATTTGATGACGTGAATGTGGTTCTTGGGTTATTGTGTTACAATACGAATTAAAAATCTTGTTTTTATAGTTCACAATTAGGCAATGTTATTGCCTGATGACTTTAGTATGTTATCGTGCATTCGCACGTACGTGTGTAATCGGAATATTGTCAATCATGCTAAGCGGTGGTTTTAGTTAGCGGCCAAGTGTCAACTTAACGCGTTAGTGCGATAAGTACTATATTCGCGGGCGCTATGACTTGCTGGATGATTTTTTTTTTTACGTTCGATAACAAACTAGGAATGATAAGACAATTGCTTTGTTTTGAGGATTGTTTATTGTGTACATTTCATGATAACTTTTTAACAGCAGAAAAGAATCTTTAATTTTTGGAGTCATTTAAAATAATTACAACTCCTATCGAGCTATTCAGTCATACAAACAGATATACAGACAACTGAGAACCTCTTTTATCTTTGAAGCTATGATCAGTGGTATGATCACTGATCAGATAGGAGTACTGTTAGTTAATTAAAAAGGCGTCTTTAACGAGTTCCATTTTTACAATAGCTGGGCATATACAGCACGATAAAAAGGACATAAAGTTGAGGGTTTTTATTGCGTTCGTCGGACACGGTATCGATTTCCGTCATATCAGTCAAGGTTGGACAATTTACACTATGACAGTATCACTATCGACACGCCGCCGATCACAAATATTTCCTTAGAAATTCAGTTCTCTGGATTATCCGGAATTTCTGATCAGAAAAATTTGGAGAAAAGAGTGCGTTCCGATATTTTCTGATCAGAAACTAATAATGTATGCTTAGGGTGTGTTTCACCAGTTCCTGATAAGTGTCCGATAGGCTAACCACTTATTTGACAAATTCTCCATAATTCTTCCGTAAGAAGTTTTGGATAGTCTATACGGCACTCATCAGGATGCGATGAAACATGGCCCTGACGCTTACAGATTTTATTTCGTTGCCGTCTCGTTACGTTTTGAACCTTTACCAGACCGTGACCGCGGTCGGTGGAAAGCAGCCGGAAAGGTGGGGAGTAAGAATATTTCTCAGCGACAAAAACCGTAACCTAGAAATATTTCTGTCTACAGAAGAATATACGGCGTATTTTATATGTATGAACTATAATGCTGTTTTATATTCATACAGTACATAACGCCAGTGATGCTGGATTCTGATGCTTTTCAGTAATTTCCACTGCATTAATGTTAATATATCCAGCATCTGGCAGATATCAGCATAATGTGTCAATCCAGTCAAACTTCTATCAGAGTTTCTTTAGCAGGGTTGACAGAATGGCTGATCAAACAAGTATTATCCTAACAATCTGTCAGTATTTCTATTCCTTTGTTGACCATGCTGAGACTGCTGGTGGCCGTTACTGTACCAATACCTAATATTAAAATCGCCGGGTTTCCAGGAGGCTGTGGCGTACGGCTGGGAGGTGCCGGCGGTGGGCGACGTGAGGATCAACTGGCCGGCGCTGACCGAGGCCGTGCAGAACCACATCAAGTCCGTCAACTGGGTGACGCGCGTCGACCTCAGGGAGAAGAAGATCGAATACATCAACGGATTGGGGTATGTTTTTCATTAAATTAGGGGCAAACGGGTCACCTAATGGCAAAGGGCATCCAGGGGGGGGGTTACAGGGGTCATGACCCTGCCCTGGACGGATACTCGGAAAAGATACACAGAAGTCAAAACCTAGGTGGATCACTACCGGAGATTATAACTTTTTGTGACTTGACCACGAATACGTGACCCTCTCGGTGCCAAAGCTGGAAACTTTTCGGATAAAACACAGCGCAAGGACTGGTTCACGTCGGTTTTATATTAAGCCGTAGTATTCCAGTCAAGCCGGTCCATTCGTGCCGAATTACGTCACTCCGACAGCAAATTATATCGAAAGATGCTTGTGCTATACTGAAGCGATAAGTTGTCCGTTGAATTTTGCTAAAACGATTGAAAACTGGACATTTTCATTGTTTTATAGTATTTTGCTCCATCGACATCGACTTCCCGAGTGTAGTTCTCTTCTTCTTGTTCATATGAAACTTAAGCTGTTAATTAATTCACGACTTCACACTAGGTCGTTCAAAGACCCGCACACCATCGTGGCCACCCTCAAGAACGGCAGCAAGAAGGAGCTGACGGCGCGCAACATCGTTATCGCGGTCGGCGGCCGGCCCATCTACCCGGCGATACCCGGCGCCAAGGAGTACTGCATCACCAGCGACGACATCTTCAGCCTGCAACACCCGCCCGGCAAGACGCTCGTCGTGGGCGCCGGATGTGAGTACAGCTGTCTATACTTGCCTGCGGCTTTCAAGGGCTTATCCAGGGAAGAAGGAGTCAAGAAGGTCATGAGACCCCTCCCTGGACGAGATCCATTCATAACCCAGGTGGATCACTACCTTTTTAAAAATTGCATCGATAAAGGCTTTTAGCGATTTGACCACGAGTAATGAGCCGTAGTAACTATGGCCATAATTTGCTTGATAATAACCAACATACCCATGATTCCAGACATCGGCCTCGAGTGCGCCGGCTTCCTGAACTCCCTGGGCTACAGCGCGACCGTGTTGGTGCGGTCTGTCCCTCTCCGCGGGTTCGACCAGCAGATGGCCGGCCTCGTGGTCGCCGAGATGGAGACACGCGGTGTCAAGTTCCACCACCGTGCTGTGCCCGTCTCCGTCGAGAAGATGGAGAACGGTCAGCTGAAGGCACGATGGATGAACACTGAGACTAAGGAGCAGTGAGTATCTTTGTAATTGAAGGTCTAAATTGACCCTTATTTCGGGCCTAGAGCTGCGGGCAGGACCCGCATAATATTTTTTAAGAAAATTAAGATATTTCTTATATCGGAGAAGTTTAGTGCCTGTTTCACCGCTTACAGATAGTCTATTTATTTGACAGATTTAGTTTGGAGAATCTGTCAAAAATGTTGTGGATAGCCTAACAGAAACTTAATATTTTAATTTTCGCATAAATTATTTTGATGCCCGCTAATCCGTTGCGAAGATATTTGTTTATTTAGCAGAAACCCTATAAAAATTTGACATATATAATAGAAACATTTTTCTGATGAAGTAAAGACAAGCTACTGTTGAAAGAAGAAATATTTTGCATGTCATTATCTTACAGATGTTTATCGAAAAATCATGAGTAACGTGTGAATTAAACAGGATTCGATGTACACGTAATAATCAGTATATACTATAACAATGATATGCTTAGCGAGTATTGTTATATATGAAATTGTTATGCAATAATATTATGTTTTTAATGGAACATTTTTCCATTTGAAAAAGACTGTTTTTTTTTTATTTTCATCGTCAATTATCGAAAATTTTTTTTTGAATTTTTCTTTTCTCTATCGTTTAGGAAATTGAATTTCTCTACATAAAAGGTCTCTTTTATTTTTTGCTAACAAAACAAACCTATAAGAAAAAAGTTACAGGGAGATTTTTTTTTATCTAATTAAGAAACTTTTTAGATAGATAGGCGAGGATAGAATATCCAACACTTATAAGTTCTTAATGAAATAAAAGTAACTTAATTTTTTAATTCCTAATCATGCATTGCGATGTTTCCAGGAGCGAGGACGTGTTCGACACGGTGCTGCTGGCGACGGGCCGGTACGCGCTGACGGCGGACCTCAACCTGCCCGCGGCCGGCGTCACCAGCGTCGCGCCCAACGGCAAGATCGTCGCCGCCACCGAACAGACCGACGCCCCACACGTGTTCGCCGTCGGCGACGTGCTGCAGGTGCGTCGGCGGTGGTGCTAGTACAAATACAATGCACACAAATATCTTATTTTTATTATTTGGAATATACTAAGAAACCTATGCCACTGTATAGGCCGCCTACAAATATATATTTTTAGTAGGTATCATAGAAATAATATGTCTATAGTTACGTGTAAGGTTTATATTGATATAATATATTATAGCTACGTCTGTGACGGACTTCATGTTACGACGTGACACCGTCTCAATATCGTAATGAACATCCGACAGGATCGTCCGGAGCTGACGCCGGTCGCGATCCACGCGGGCCGTCTGCTGGCGCGGCGGCTGTTCGCTGGCGGCCAGCAGCAAATGGACTACGACAACGTGGCTACTACGGTCTTCACGCCGCTGGAGTACGGCTGCGTGGGACTCAGCGAGGAGGAGGCGACGAGACGACACGGTGCGGACGCGCTTGAGGTATGTATGTCAGCATAACACTCATGTATACACCACATTATTATTTATTTAATAATATATATTGTATTCTGAATATACTTTAGTATATTCAGATACTGTTTTTGGCATAAAAAATAATTTGAAATACAATGACATGCTATGACATGTCTGTGGGGGTTTTGCTAATAAAACTAAATGGTGTTCCCGATATAAGATTTTATTAACTGTCCCACATATGTTTTGCTATGATATAAAGGTGCAATGGGAGCACGCGCGGTGCTTGCTGACTATGAACGCGAACTGACGGTAAAGTGCATTGTTAGGTAAAAATGCTGCGGTGTCATTAAAAGGTCAGCGTTTTTAAGTATGTTTGTAGCGGGTAATTTCCAAATCTAATAAAACGATTTCAAAAATTCTTTCACTATTTGAAAGCTACATATTCGGAGATTGCTAGAGGCATTATTTGTTGTGAAATAAAAAGATTAAGTGTTATATTTTACTAGTCAATTCAGTATGTCAGACCTTACCCTTCACATGTGTAGCTCATTATCAAATCTGTTACGAATCCACAATAACTATAACCGACTTATTTTGCAGGTGTACCACGCTTTCTACAAGCCCACGGAGTTCTTCATTCCCCAGCGCAACATCCGCAACTGTTACCTGAAGGCGGTGGCGATGCGGGAGGCGCCGCAGAAGATACTCGGCCTGCACTTCGTTGGACCCGTCGCCGGCGAGGTCATACAGGGATTCGCTGCTGCCATCAAGTGAGTATAATGTCGTAGGAGACCTTCGGTACTAACGTGCCGGCTCGACCGCAGAAATACTACGGCCAGATAGAAAACCGGCGACAAACAGCAAGCTGCGAGTGTCCATGGGCAACGCCAGTTTATATCAGGTCTGTTCGTTCGGCCCCAATATCATCAAAAAGAAAGACATTTACTCGTGCCTTAGATAAAAAGACACACAATTTGAAACAGACAATTTGTTTCAAATGTGCCTAGTGGTTCCCACAACCTTTTCGTACTGCATATTTATTTATTAAAAAGACAAGCAACAACGTATTGTGCCTTTCATAACTTAAAACATTTTGTTTTATTCCAACACAATAGTTAATTAAAGGTGTATTTATATTAATTAATTACAACATACGTAATCTAACATCGGTGTTTACTCGTTCCAGGTGCGGTATAACTATGGAGCAGCTGATGAACACTGTGGGCATTCACCCAACCGTCGCCGAGGAGTTCACGCGTCTCAACATCACCAAGCGCTCCGGCAAGGACCCCAACCCCGCCTCCTGCTGCAGCTAGACGCCCACGCACACACACACACACACAAGTATATATACGTGCCAGCTTAGCCCGGCTACACACAACTGCTTGCGCCAGTCTAGGTTTCGTAATAGTACTAATATTGAGCTTTTTCGTATGTCAAAAAAAGAGAGATGCTTTAAACGGTTGCTTAACTTTGACTGGCGCAAGCGGATATTAGACTCGGATTTGATCATTTAATAAATACGCGGCGACCAATAAACGCTTGACATTATTAAGATGATCATGATAACGAACGCTAGCTGTGCTAGCCGTTGACCAATCCTCTCGTTAAGTTTTCAAATCCGATTCGTGTAATTGTAATCCACTTTCATCTAAACGTAAACAAGGACGTAGTATAACGACAGTTAATACAACGACATAACAATTGTCCGACTGATCGAACTCTACATCCTCGTTTACTATTAGATTACAATAGAACAAAGTATGATATAGGCCTTACATGCTGTATCGCGATTTTAAGACAACCGCGACAGCATACCGTGTTATTTTGTAAATAATATTAAGTATATAAATTACGATACAACAAATTTAAGTACACATTAATCGTTTAAATTCTACACGTTGTGGACCGTCGTGGATTGTCTTGTCGTTGTTAATGTTTATTATTATATTACGAATCACAGATTGTAAGAACATAAATAATTATTAAATGTAATTAAAAATATTTGTTACTTTGTCAATTTATAAAATGTTTGGATAATTTGGGTTTTGTCGTCGGCTACGTTTAAGCGATTTTTTTAAAATAACTTTTGGTGATGTTTACTTTGCATAGTTTTAGATGCGTTAGGTATATTTATCAGGTTCCAACACCAATTACGAAAATATTCACAACCTATGTCCGCTACAGGTGACAACGATAAAACTGTTTTCTCGCAGTAACTAATATAATTTTAATTTTTTTAATAGATTGTCTTAATTTTCGCATATCCAATTATATAAAATTTTCTAAACAGCAGATATTTAGCTTTAATACACTTGAAGTTTATTTTATATCAGCGCTTGTCTTAAATGTGATAGAATATGGGCGTCGTAGTTCCTCCAGAAGGAACTGTACGTCGGAACTGTGGGGTTATATCGTGGCGTCTGTAGCGGGTATAATACGAGCTTTAGTTGCCGTATCGTTAGTAGTACAAACGCACGCGGGCCACCTTCTGTCAGATCAGTATTACCACCGCTAACATTCCCGCGTCAACACCACAACATTATGTGATTTTCAATAAAGTGATATATTTTTAAAGGGTTTTTTTATTTACCACATTCAAGCTCTGTAACACTAAAAATATAAAAAGCTAACACCTAATTATAGAAAAACTAAAACATCGCATCACCTTGCATGATCAAAGTGTCATAATATTGTCTTCGAGTTTTGTCTAATTGTGAACTGAGTATGAAAAATAAATAAAATATGTTTTTTGACTTAAATATTATATTTGTAAATCTTAATTGTTATGAGTGTACAAAATACAATCTTGTAAGTAGATCACTAGACTGAGGCGGTTGAGCAGTTTCCAATAAAGTAGGCGAAATATGTGATTTCACCTTGACCACTCAGTACGAGTAATATTAATAATTATTATTAATGTATAATGGAGTTCACTCTCCTTTTGTGTCGTGCAAATTGCATATTAGTTAAATCGTTATCCTCCATTAGCCAAACCGTACAGTGCCTGTTTCACCGTTTACTGATAGTCTATCCAAGTATCCACAACTTTATTTAACAGATGTTGTATGGAGAATCTGTCAAAAAAGTTGTGGATCGCCCAACAGAAACATTATCAAGAAATTCTTCCGCACATTTATAAGAACTTTCTGATAATGTAGTCCACAACATGATATAGAAAGAGCAGAGTCCGTTTCGAATTCTCAAATATCACTATGTGCGTCGTCCAAATTTCTTATCAAAAATAATTCAGACGCCCTGCCGGAAAAAAAAAATATTTTGTGGTATCTGAGAGGCGTCCGAATTTTTGTAATCCAATAATATACGGCTGGCCTGACCGTTCCAATGTCTACCGGTCGTCGTTAGTAAGATAGGTGATCATGTCCTGTGTGGTGGGGCAGGGGAACCACACGGGCGCGGTCGGCTGCGGGTAGTAGGCGTGAGCTCGCACCAGCGTGTTGTCGAACCGCCAGAAACGGGGGCCGCGGAAGAAGAACGTGTCTGAAAAGTTCATAAATATAAGGACAGTCCACGTATAGGCTCTCACGGGCGTTGTAGCTTTACCAAGAGGGGATTTCTTCTCTAACGTAGAAAAGTGGCCAAGTGCGACTTGAACTCGCCCATGGAGAGTTCTGGCGTAGCAAATAGATAACATAGTTTTTTTTTTATATAAGAAGGCAAACGAGCAAACCGCGGGTTACCTGATGGAGAGCAATAGCAATAGAGCCTATCACTCTCGCAAGTAAGACGGATAGCGAAGGGGGGTACGGACCCCCAGGGGCCAGGACCCATGCAGGCTCTACATAATCATTAATCGTCACGATACTGGTGCAAACGTCCACACAATCGTTCGCTGTTCTTTATCAGTTCAAATATCAAATTGACATTTGACGAATATCAGCGAGCATGCTCGCTACACAATCACGTTTGCGTGTCAACGTGTGTTGTCAACTGTTTTCGCCGATTTTGAAAAGGAGAATTATTATGTGGGTGAGGCGAGTAGTATTTAAGGCCCGTTTCACCGCTTACTGATAGCCTATATATTTGACAGATACAACTTCATTTGACAGTTTTTGTATGGAGAATCTGTGAGAAAAGTTGTGGATAGCCTAACAGAAACTTTAACAGTAAGCGGTGAAACAGGCCCTCAGTATAGGTCGTATATTTTGCCGTGGAAGAGACATGCTTCGGCACGTAATGAGCCGGCTCTTCCCAAGAGATATTACGACCTTACAGACAACTGGTGCTAATCACCGTCGCGCTTGCTTGGTCTTCCGGAACTCTCTACACCTCATACCCTATCCCTATTCCCTATTTACGTCCCCGCAGCACAACTCTGTTTCAAACGAGTTTTCTGTGAGGAGGGGTATTTCTTCGGTCGAGCCGGCCCTTTTGTGCCGCAGCATGGCTCTCTCACGTCAATTATGAATTTTTAACGCGCCAGTACTATGCCATACAACAAGACTTGGCCCGCCTATACGAATCGTCGAAATGAATATATTATAGTGTTGTAAGGGTCATCACCGACCTCCTTCCCAGACGAGCGCGGCGTCGACGGGGTAGGGCACGTCGCGCCAGGCGGACATGTCGCGCGGGTAGCCGGCGTCCATGCGGCCGGCGTCCCGGCGGCGCGCGTCCGTGTGACCGCCGCTCACGCCATCTACGAGGGTTTCGTCGTCCACATTAAAACTGCGTTTCATATTTTCAAGTTTGTCCAGAGTCCCGACTCCCGAGTGCGAGTTATTTTTTTTTTTTTGACATTTGACTGTGAACGCGTTTCGCGTTTAGCAGGATTTTTATAAAAAATTAATAATAATATGTTTTCATTATTTATTTTATTACATATATAAAATACAGGTGTCACAGTTTTTTTTGGTCAGGTAGTTAATAATTTCTAATAATAAGTTCACGGTCGAATGTGAAAAAAAACTAGCACTCGGCCCTCAGGAGAGGAAGAAATAACTAAGATCTCACCTAAGCCATCATCCAGCCGCCAGTACCGCTCGTCCTCTAGCAGGTATGTTCGGTTGTTGTAGTTGGAGACGAAGGCGGTGGTGAGCTCGCCGACGGTGCGCGGCAGCTTGTACTCCGTGAGCCGACCGCGACGCAGCAGTCGGAAATCGGCCGAGTACTCCCAGAAACTGCGCTCTGCAATAGGGAATACGCCATGAATACGCGTATAAAACTAAATTTATTGAATGCAAATTATTATGATAGTGGGCTAAAAGATATAGGGATGGAAGCGGCTTTTTTGCAACGAAATTGTATATGGCTCAACTTTATTATAATATCATCTGTACCACAATAAAACTGTTCAGCCTGAGCACACGCATACGGTCGACAACCGGTCGCCGTGCTGTATTATGCCCGTGTTCATTTGTAGACCGTATGCGTCTACAATACAAGTCCAAACATTACTAACACGGTCGTATATACGCACGGGCTCGAGCTATCTTAGCTGCTTATAAATTACTATTCTTAATCTTTTACCCGACTCTGCGACTGTCCGGCGGCCGTATGCATGCGAAGGGTCTTACAGCAAGACTTAGCAAAAATACTAACTGTTAAACAAAATGATATGTCTGTCCCTCCTCTCATATATAGCCCGGACCTGCGTGACGTGTCGTGGAAGCCCCGGGAACAGATCGCGCCAGCGCCGCGGGTACCCGGCGGCCACGCGCTTACGGCCCTCCAGCACCCATACCCACTGGAACAGGGTATGAAGAAGGAAATTAGCTACAGGTTCTAAGCAGCTGGTTATCGGTAGCAGGTCTAGAAATCGTCGTGGTGTAGGCTCACGCGATCCCACGACCCGCCAAGAGCGATACGTGGAGTACCGCCGAGTTTTTAGTGGGTAGGGGCTGCGTCTACTACCATCTTCCCGTGCAACAGAGACCCACATCAGGACAGGACAGGACAGGACCCCCATCCCCCGCAGCATTTTATCGGCGTAAAAAAAAGGTCTAGGAATAAATGAATAATATAAGGTAATACGTGTAAGAGGCATGAAAACAGCTTGAAACTTTCTGTTTATAGTTTTCTGTCTTTTACCTCCTCCTCGAAGACGTATATCTTGCCCTGTATGACCTGCAGCGTGTCGTAGTTGGTGAAGCATAGGTCTGGGATGTCCTCGTACTCCTCCCCCATATCCGCCCCCTCCCCCGCGTCTCTCCTAGCTCCCTCGTCTCGCTCCGCCTCGGAGTCGGCGCGCGTGAACGGCGGCGCGTACGAACTAGCTGTGTGGGGCTCTGCTACGTTCTGCTCTTCAGATGCTGGAATTTGTGCTCATAGATGATGTTTCTTGCCATGAAAATAAGCAATTATTAATAATAACTACTTATGCTGTCAAAGGAGCAAAAATACCTGGTATTCTCAATATTTTAGTACGAAACAGCCATATTGACTAGGAACATAAAGAATTATAGCTTAAAATAATTGGTCTATGCTAGGAAAGATATCTGTTGCCTGCGGGCTGGATGTGTTAGTGAGCCAGTGTCCCTCTCATAGTACAAGTCCGATAGTCTTACTTTCGCGTTTATAGTATTTGGACTTACGAAGGTTAGAGTATAGCGCGCGCAGCCCCTGTATATCGTCGTCGTGTAGGTGCTGCACCGGCACCTGGTAGTACGGGTACATGACGGACTCGCGCACGCCCGAGTGCGACAGTCCCAGCGCGTGGCCGATCTCGTGCACGGCGACGGCGAAGAAGTCCGTCACGTCGTCGTCCGCCGTGCCGTCCGCCGTACCGTCGCCCCACGTCTCGTCGTCGTCGAAGTGCATCGCGCCGTGCGGGGGCGGGAACGCGTGCGCCACCACACGACCCGCGCCGTCGAATGGAAACCTGTGCGTAGAATACAAGGATAGCCACAACAACTGACAGATAAAGTATTCCAGTTCCCAGTTTCTTAAGCTAACCAATTAACAATGCTATTGAAACGGCAATAAACCTGTAACAAGACGTGTCTCCCGCAAATATACGCACTACTCACCCGTCCCCGTGGTCTTTGCTGGCGAAGGAGAGCTGTATGTCGGCGCGGGAGGCGTCGGGGTCGGCCCGGGAGAAGGCCAGCCCGCTCGGCGCTGCCCACACCGCCAGCCCCGCTGCGAACAGCGCCTCAGCCCGCGCCGCGTCCAGCGTGCGGGACCCGTTTAGCACCCTGGAAAAATTAAGAACAACTCGTATGAAAGTAAAAAGTCGCTTAAGCCCGGCTGCATGTTTTCTGCATTTCTGATCAGTGAAAATCGGGCCACTACTTAAAAACCTATCAGCAACCACGGGGGCATCCGAATTTTTCTAAATAGAAATTTTGATAAAGTGCGGCCGAGCTAAATGGTGCGTTTTTATCGGAGTACGGAACTTTCATTATCGTCAGAAGCTGAGCAATCTTAATGTTATGCGGACCTACTCATTACCTAGGTGTAAAGCTGTGAACTATTTGTCTGCTTTGCACCGTTATTAGTACCTGTAAGTAATGGACCTCTTTTTCCACCCCTCCTGTAGTATGTACCTCCTCAATCTCCTGGATCTTCCTTCGGCGCTTTCGATGTCTTTGACGCCACATCGTCGACTTTTAAATAACTGAAAATAATAAGCATGACAACATTATTATTTTGTCAGCACACAACACTTACAAAACAGAAGAAAACAAAGTGAATATATTTTATTTTTGAATTGTGAACATTGTACGCAGTGGCGTAACTACAAGGTAGCAATCCGGCAAAATGCCACGGGCCCCCGCCTGAGGGAGCCCCCGATTAGCCCACCTAGACAAGTGGCAAGCGATTGTTTTTACAATAATCGCTTGTCGTGTTTTGATTTGACATAGTGGAATGAAAACGAATTTGCCACGGGCCTCGAACGGTAAAGTTACGCCACTGATTGTACGTAATCCATTGTAATTATTACTGAAAGTATGTTAGTATGTTTATTGATGTGGGAGACCCATGCTTCGGCACGAATGGGCCGGCTCGACCGGAGTGATACCACGGCCTCACAGAAAACTGACGTGTTTCATTCAGCAAGTGAGATTACCGATGGCCCAACTTGCGACTCTTCGGATGCCACGAGTGTCCATGGGCGACGGTAGTTGTTTTCCATCAGGTAACCTCGCTCACCCCTTAAATATCATAAAAAATATGTTATAATAGTATGTTACAGTAGATATGTTAAATTTACCTACCCTTCTAGTCTGCGGGTCCATAAGTCCGGTGGGGGGTAACCCGGCGAACCGCTGCACGCGGCGCACCGCCTCCGCCAGCGACGCCGCTGTGTACACCGCCCCGCCCCCCGCACCCTCCCCCTCCGCAGACAGGTAGCCGTACCGCTGCATGAAGCGACGCTGAAATTGTGTTTTTAGAAAAATTAGGGGGGCAAACAAGCAAACGGTTTACGTGATGGGAAGCAACTACCGTTTGTCGACCTTGTATAAAGGAGTACGCTCTCTTTTGATGAGACTGCCACTCATCAAGATGATGTGGGTGGTAAAATTTTCGAGTAAAAGTTGCATATGGAACGATTCCGTTCCGAGAGTGTTAAGGAATTTAGCATATTATACGTTAACTATAGATAGGCTAGAGGTGTGACAACATAGTGTCAGTGAATATATAGGTATATTAAGAAGCCCTGTTATGACTTATAATAAAACATATAAGAAAACAGTAAAATTGGAGTGTCTGTACATTTTATATTTTTACAAAACAATTAACGTGGGGATGCTAAGGAACAGTAATAGAACACATAATATAATATATACAACAGTAAGATCTGAGTGTCTGTACATTTCATATTTTTACAAAATAATCAATGTAGGGGCGCTAAGGAACAGTTATAGAACATATATCGACAAAAAAAGTTGTTTGTCTGTTTATCTGTTTGTCTGTTTGTACACGTTAATCTCAGGAACTACTGGACGGATTTGAATAAATCTTTTTTGTTTAATAGCTATTAGGCCTGGGCACAATATACGATACTTTTTATGCCGGGAAAATGCACGGTTCCCGTGATATACATTTTCGCGTAACAAAGTTGCGGGCATCAACTAGTTAAAATAATAAAACGCGTTAATTATTGAGGATAACTTTAAAAGAAGCCTATTGCGCTGCACTCGGGAATCCATTGATTAAAGCTGGGTTGAGTTTCGGCTCATAGTCTATAATAAAGAACAGAGTTACTATTACTGCACATCCAACAAAATATTTAAAAATTTCTGCACGTTGCTGGCTGCACGAATAACTCGATAATATGGTATAGAATGGAAAGTGTTTTAAAGTAACAAGATAGGTATTAGGTTCATGGTGATCAGAAGTATTTATAGAGCCTAGACTCACCTCATCTTCAGTAGGTATGGGATCCACAACGAATATGGTCTCCGAATTCACGACATAGCAGTAGCGTAGACACAGCAGTAAACACACGCATCGCGACAACATGGCCACTGGACAAAGACTGAGCCAGTCAACGAGCGGCTCTGACCTTTGACTCAAGATAACTCGTAGTTGTCACAGTATCTCACAAAGGGTTCACAATTTGCATGACTCAGTACCGAATCATTTAGGTACTCGAGTTACTTAACTGTAACTGGGAGAAATTCATGTTTCAGATCATTAATGACGTTCCCTGTGTTTAGCGGGTGTCTGAAGTAGACGCCCGCACAGGGACTGATCAAGTGTTCTGACCACCCCCCGCTAATCATTAACCTGAGCTTCTTTTCAATCCACAAGATTAACAGTGCATGCGATGAGACGAATTTAGCGCCCCCTCTGGACACTCACGCCATAGGCTGCAGCCTAATTAGTCTATGTGTTAATCAGGCCCAGCGCCGCTCGCAGTGAAATGAGGTGTGTCAACCTCCTTAATAAACAGAAGCCTCCTTGAACGCTTGTCGCCATGTCTATGGCTTGACAGTGTGCAACATAAGACTAGCTGTCATTTTATCGTCAATATGTAACCCGACTCCCGAGTCGTAATTTACCGAAGAATTAATAAAGAATTCAAGGAATAAATATAATATACAATGTTTTCTGACAAGATCCGCTCGTTGCCGACGCTGCGACGCTCGGAGTCCGCGTCAGATGCGTCGCAGTCGTCCCGGTCCCGTTTCCACAGCGTGTCACTGCCCGTCATGGACACAGCTGATGTGCACATGACCAGAAAACCCGCACCCTTTGTAAGTACTGTCACAAAACTGTTACTAATCCCTTGGTTGTCCTGGCTCTGTGATAAATTATTTTATTAAAACTTTCGTCGTCTTAAAGACATCTGACAAACAGGATGTCTCTTCTTAAAGGAAAGAATATATACCACAGAAAACATGAGAATACAAGGTTCACTTAGATTATATCACCAAATCTAGTGGCCACAATATTTTAGACTGCCCGCTGGATATACGGATGCAACTGGCGCGCGGGCGTTGTCAACCTCAAGCTTGTGGCCCCGTGGGAGACGCGCGTGCTGTACGCGGCCGGGAACTGCGCCGTGCTCTACGACTGGACCAAGCACCAGCAAAGGATACTGGAAGGCCATGTATGTCAGTTGCAGAGTTGGTAGAAGTTCGTGCGCCTACCGATCTACTCGCGCATCAATTTTAAATAGCTCGTTTCTACGAGAATGCGATAGCCAATAGCAGCGTGATAATAAATTTCACGCACAATTTATCAAAGACTATATTATATAATAGGTATAGCAGCACCATTTTCTTTGCCGTGGAAGAACCATACTTCAGCACGAATGGGCAGGCTGGACCGAAGTGATACCAAGGTCTCACAAAAAACTGAGTGAAATGGCTTTGTTGTGTTGTGTTTCGCTTAGCAAGTGAGTTTATCGGGGGCCCAACTTCCCTAAACGCCCTATACCTATTCCCTATTCCCTCATAAAGGCCGGCAACTTACTTGCGACGACAACATCCATGGGCGACGGCAGTTGCATCAGGTTATGTGCTCGCTTGCTCCCTAAAATATCATTAAAAAAACGTTTATCGTGCAGAAACCAAACAGTTAAGATGCGAGATGTTAAATCACATTGGTCCCAACGGTGAGGTGCGATTTGCCCTGTGTAGGGCTTAGGCTTTAGGTTGTATATACAGTACTAATAGTTGTTGTAGGCTTGTTAATCAAAAACGTAGATTGTGATTTCAAAGACATTTTGTCTTGAAGAGGCATATGGTGACGAACATAGCGGCGAGCGCGGACGGTAAGGTCCTGGTAACTGCTGATTCCGGACCTGAGGATGTGGTGATAGTGTGGGACGCGCGCGACCTGCTGCCGCTCCGTACCATCTTCAGCCCGCACGGCGCCGGGACACTGCACAAGATGGCGGTCAGCGCTGATGCCAAGTATATCCTGACTATCGCCTGCCAGGACCAAGCGACGGTCAACTGGTGGCTATGGTCAAACGGCCTGGATACGCCAGAAGGTAGGAAGGCATTGACGAGGAAAATTCAAATAATTGTGATCGTCTCTAGCCTCGCACCAGTGTTTGTACTTTTAAAGCGTTTTAAGACTAAAAGAATAAGAATATCGGAACGCCAAGTCCTTTCTAACTGATTTTGTTAGAGGAGGAGTTGGAGTCCGAAGATTTGACTGTGCCGTTTGAGAGCAGGATTCTAGGTTTCAATAAACATCAGTGCATTTAAATATTAATAAAACTCACTTGTTACTTGCACAGTTTCCACTATATTTACTGTTATTTATAATTTATAACAAAAATTGTTATAAATTATAAATAACAGTAAATATAGTGGAAACAGTAACAGTAACAAGTGAGTTTTATTAGTGTTGAACATGAATTTCCACCAAGAACTAACAATACAATCGATTACGTATATCAGTGCATTTAAATAAATAAAATTGAAACCAAGTCTAAGGGCCTGAGTCACCACTCTCTGATAAGTGTCGGAAAGGCTATCCAAAACTTATTTCACATATTCAATATACTTTATCGGTCAGATAATTCCAGGAAAGTTTATACGGCGCTTATCAGAAAGTGGTGAAATAGGACCTAAATATCCAAGTAATATTTCCAGCTAGTCGCTCGTTTGCTGTGGGTCGAGGTGGCATCGTGGACATAGGCTTCGACCCTAGCAGCTCCGAGCAGTTCGTGGTACTGGCCAAGTATCAGCTTTGGATTGGATTAGCAGCAGTGAGTGTTAATAATGTCATTTTAAAATCTAACTGACCACAAATTGTTCTATACGACGCGACGAAAAAAAGTAATAATAACACTTACAACCAAACCACATTTTTTTCAGAAAAGAATAATCACGGAACGCGGAGAAACAACCGAAACGGACGAGTACGAGCTGAGTATGCGTCCGATAGGTGGTTCCATGCCGGAGTGGGGGAGACTCTCCTGCTACACCTTCGTGGAGAATTCCTCGAAGGTATTGGTGGCTACCACCAGAGGCCGCGTACTGGTGTACGGTGGAAGTGACCACGCCGTGGACTACGACCGCCTTAAGTATATCAAGACGCTGCAGGTTGACCAAAGAGCCATTCAAGTGATAAAGAGCGTTGATGGGTTAGTGATCAGCTCTACGTAATTGGGAAATTCGTGATTCTCTTTGGCTGAACACACAGTTCAGCTAAAGAGAGAATCAGGTTGAATGACTTTTAGGTACAGTATAAGCAAGTCTTAAAGGCGTTATACACAAGTCTTTAAATTACCACAATGATTATTATTGATAAGTATTTGTTTGTAATAATGACGTCATACTTCAGTGTGATCGCGACCGGCAACTCCGCCGGTGAGGTAAAATTCTACGACTCGGAGATGCGTCTGGTGTACGTGATGCGCGACCAGCTCGGCGCCGTCCGGGGGATCAGTTTCGACCTCTTCCCCAGGAATATCAAGATTTTAAACCCTAAATGTAAGCTAAACGACTTATTTTCATAGAAGTAAAGTGTGTAAAGTGATAAGTTATTATTAGTAAAGTTTGTTTGTAAAGCACAGGACTACTCAGGAGCTTCACAGTGTAAACATAGGCCAATTTTGTTCAAATTTGAGCATACTTTGAGTACTGGGAAATAGGAAAATACGGAAAATTTTACAGCCCTTCGTTTACCTAGCCCAAAGGCTAGATATAAGGCGAGATACGTTTTGAGCAAACTAAATGCGGGTAAATGATAAAATATTTTAATTACATCAGGTAAGAAGGTGTGTCCTTGCTGGGAGAAGGTAGCGACCAGTTCAGACTCTACCGGCGCAGCCTGCGACAAGCTGCTGCGACACAACGTGCCGCACAACTACTGTGTCGATCCTAAGCCCTTTGTCGCTAGGAACTTCTTTGCCTGTATGTTTATTATACAAAACTATAAGTAGATTTGGTTTCCGAAAAGTTAGGGTTCAACTTTTAAGTTATAAATAGAACTGTGAAAAAGAATTCTGCACAGATTAAATTGCATTTAAACAGAGTCGTACGGACTTTTAACATTTAAGGTACGCGTGATGAAGGCATCAAGTACGTGGAGTTTCTAACCGGCAAAGTGCTGACTGTCGTGGACTGTTGCGGCGCCGCGGCTACCGCAATCACCGTGCACCCAGAAATGTAACGATCAAGATGTATCCATATTTCTTACAACTATTACCGAAGTCTATTAAGTAACTTACATGGTGTAACATACACAGTTAACACAGTCAACAAGAGAATTAGAAAGAACAGGGATACGCTTAACGTGAATAGCAGATGAGGATGATATTGTACGCGCCGCGTTTTGTAAAGTGCATATACGTGGTTAACAAGAAATGCAGCGCCTACAGCGCGTGCAGCATTTCTAAACACCTCATAAGTTGAAAACCATATACATCCAGTCCCCTGCTGTGCGCCGGCACGATCGACGGTGTGGTAGAGCTGTATGACGGCGAACGGCGGCGGCTGACGCGCCGCCTCCACCTGCGAGAATCCCTCGGTGACGGGTGTTCCCGACAGAGACTGACGGTCACTTGTATACAATACTCGCATGATGGTGAGGAGGAGGACCTTTAGTAACGATAGGTTGTATTGAAATCGGATCTTTTGGGTAGACTAGAAGCTGTGATAGAGATACAAATAATTGAGGCTGCACCTTTTCGTCGGGAGTTGAAGACAGGCCAGTAATTTAAAAGCTGAAACCTTTGTAATGTAAGCTGTGAGTTATAACGAAGTCATAGGCTCAAAAATTTCTCAATCATCAATAACATAAACCTCTATATGTTGGAGTGAGGAAATAACGAGATCTTTCAACGTTTGGCTTGAGGTATCTGAAATATTTTTGATTTTCCAGGATTGCATCTCGCTTGTGGTCTCGATAGCGGGAAATTATTATTTTTACACCCAACATTTTTAAGTATAAAAGAGGCGAAGGAACATACCAGATACCCCATTACGCACATCCGATACAGCAGCGACGCCAAGATGTTGGCAACGGCGGTGAGTAGCAAGTTGAAAGCAAAAGGGCTTACTGGAAATTATATATATAACGTGAAAACTGAATAGTCAGGACTCAGGACAGACCAAGGACAGATCCAGGGGGGGCGGGGTCATAACCCCGCCCTGGACAGGATCCAGAGATTCATAATCTAGGTGAATCACTATACCTAATTAAAATGGCATCGATTAACAAACTACATATTAACTTTTTGTGACTTGACCAGGACTATGACTATGGACTCTCTCTGAATCAATCTTCAATCTCAACATTTTTTTTCAGTAGTCGGGTTAAAACTGTTATTATTTCAGGACAAAGGACATTATGTCTGCGTGTACAGATACGAGGACGGCTGGCGGTACGTCGACAAGCGGCAGGCACACTACAAACACATCACGTCACTGTTCTTCGTGCCGAGCGGACTCGTGTCGTTAGGCTTGGACCGGATGATGGTGGTGTATGATATCGGTGATGGAGTGAAGGTAGGCTTGCCAGACCGTCGGGATATGGCGGGATTTTTCCGAATTTTGTACGTTCTCCCGTCTCCCGACAAAGTAAATGATCTCCCGAAAATTTTAAGTTTCGTAAAACCTATAGTAAAACGAAACTTGCAAACCTCTCAGGCGCTCTGCTCCGAGCATTCAAGCGGACACAAAAACATGAACTATCATTCCGTCTAAGAGACGACACGCGTACCGTGTAAAACTATGTTTATGTTATTATAATTGATATTATTTAATTATGTTTTTATTTCTCCCGACCGAAGCCCAAAATATCGATTATTATTTATCCCAATAACAGACAGACTCGATCTGGCAACTCAGGTGAAGGTAGTCAGCAGCAACAGGGTGGAGCAGTCAGCGCTGCCGCTGACCGGGATACCGTGGCCGACGCCGGCTGGATTAGACGAGAAGACCTGCCATGTGGACATGCCTCTAGTATTGGTTGCTAATGATCAGGTATGATAAAGGTCTATTGCCTACGTTGCAAACTATTACAACAGAAAGACATTAAAGTGTAGGGTTGTGTAGTTAGACTATGATACCCGTGAGAAAGCCATCTTTTGGCGCGAATGGGCCGGCTCGACCGTGGAAATACCACGGCCTCACAGCCACAGAAAAATGGCGTGAAAAACCGTTGCGTTATGCTTCGTCCAGTGAATGAACTCATGGTAAACACCCTACATTCCTATCGGTATTTTCGTAGCGTATTTCTCCAGGCCGGCAACACACTTGAAACGCTCCTGATGTTAAATTAAGTGTCCCGTTCGCTTGTTCGCCCCTAATTTTATTGAAAAAAGATACTATATTTTAGTCAACACCGCCGTTATAATCCGCAGTTCAAGTACAAGTTAGTGAACTCGTCCGGTACCTGCTTATCCACGGTCCTCGGCCCGCGGTTCTCTCACCCTGTCCGTCGCCTGTACCTCGTCAGCCGGACAGCTGATGAGGAGCAGCAACAATACCTAGTGTTTATAACGAAGGACGTAGTGGGGCTGCAGAAGATGCCACTGGACGGGAACCCGTGGAAGCACGTCGCGATGTTGGGACATCCGTTGCAGGTTAGAGCTTGAAAACATAAACATATTTTTGTTAAATTTAGAATCTATTTAAGGAGTCATAAATTTGTGGAAGCACGTACGCCATAGAAAAGCCATGCTTCAGCACAAATGGGACGACTAAACTGGAGCAATACTTGTAATTGTAGAGCGAGCTTTATTGTGTCCTAGGCACGTGCGTAAACTTCTGGGTTAGTATTTTTACCATTGTATCAGGTGGTGGACTCCTGTTACCACGAGCGCAGCGGCGCGCTTTTCACCATCGGGTCAAAGGACTGCTGTGTCACGCAGTGGGAGACCGTATTTAAGTACAGCTTGCTTTTACATTTAAAATTAGAATTTACTTATCATTCAGTAATAACTTACAGTGTAAGTTTACACTAATACAAAATGGTATCATTTTACTTAATAGGGGCTTTTAATTTAAGCTTAGTAAGTAGAATCTACAACGTAGGCTTTGGCCAGTAACATAAAAAAATATTAGAAACTACATGACACCCTCAACTCCGTTGCGCCAAATTTGTTTATCGCGCGGGAACCATAAATTTTTAACCGACTTCCAAAAACGAGAAGGTTATATGTTCGGTTGTGGATATATTTTTTTTCCGGCATCAAAAGTAATCACCAGATCGTTCTGGGGTAGGCACGGGCCTGTATTTACACCCTATTTAAATCTTATGATTCAGTCTGTTTAAAGCGTTATGAGGCCTTCGTGTGTCTTCTACAGTGTACCAGACTTTATTCTTTAAGGTCAGTGGAGACGACGACGAAGCGTGGCGGCTGCGGGCTGGAGCCCTACTACTGCCTGCTGGAGAGCGGCCGCCCCGGCTGGCTGTTCCAGGAGATCAGAGATCTGTTCTACTACGTCCAGGTGGCCTTCATGATTACTGATCATCAGTAGTCTTTCCACGAATGATTACTGTCAAACACATACAAATGATTTTATGGACTACCAGCTGTTGCCCGCGACTACGTCCGCATAACTTATAAATCATCCCGTTTTTACAACATTTTTTATTACTGCTCGGCTCCTTTTGGTGGTAGCGTGATGTTATATTAGCCTGTAACCTTTCTCGATGAAT
>JAOTAV010000027.1:118688-160312 GCA_026546445.1 Cyclargus thomasi | reverse complement strand
GGTTTTAATTTTTTGTTTAAAATAATAATTATAACGTTGTCATGACAGCGCATGCGGATGCTCTGTCATGACAACGTCATAAAAAATTGTAGTCTGCGCAGTATAAAATTTCACTGCGCATGCGTCAAAAAACTCAACCGAACCCAGTAGGTATTGGGTCGGAAAAGTTTCCTCCATATATACTTTATAATGCATGTCATGACTCATGCTGCATGATCGTCTAGGGAGCACCTTGTCCAATCTCTTGTATAAGTTTTCTGTAGCCCTATTTAAGATGTCCAACGTTAATTACCTGAAAGAAACCGCCACCATTTTTTTAATGATATTTAGGGGCCAAGTGAGCAGACGAGTTACCTGATGGAAAGCAACTGGCGTCGCCCATGGACACTTGCGACATCCGAAGAGTCGCAAGTGCATTGCCGGCCTCTATGAGGGAATAAGGATAAGGGATAAGGAAACTTGGGCCACCGGTAAACACAATCACTGAACGAAACACAGTACAACGCCGTTTCACGCCAGTTTTCTGTGAGGGAGGTATCGCTCCGGTGGAGCCGGCACATTCGTGCCGAAGCATGGCTCTCCCACGGCAAAATGTTGTTTTATTCTAGCTAATGTACCATTTACGTGAAGCTTGAAACACGATTGCCACTCAGTAACATACTAACTAGTTACTAAAACGTTTATGGTACATACTACTAAATAATGAAATGTAGACATATGTGGAGGAAGCGGGCAAGTAACATTTTGAAACCTTTGAGTGTATACTCATTTTTTTCATAAAATTTTGACAAATCTTGTAAGGTGTTTTTTTGAAATGATAGTTATCTGCTTCTTCTACTTATGTCTTCAAATAGGTTAAAACTTAAGAGGCTATGTAGTACATCTGTTCCTGTGGCGGCTATATAAAATGAGTATTGTCAACCGTGACGTGGCGACACGTTATTCACCACGTTATAGTAGCATTCAAGATGTGCATTTTGTTTTTGTATTATAATTTAAGTAGTTATTGCCAATAGTATGTATTTATTTATATATCTGTTTCCTGATTTTTGTATTTACAAATTCGAAATATTTGAAATACATAAATATACAGAAAGTTGCTTTTTATTTTAATTCTAATTCATATACCTACTCTATAGCTTCCTGCTAGACCACTTCAAGATCAAACTTTGAGCAGTGGGAAACCTTTGTGAGATGTATTACACATTTTTACAATATTGACGTAGAAGTTTCGCAGTTTATGGTCGTTTATAAAATAATTAATTGTAATATCATGTCGCGTGCACATTTACAATACAAGCACGCGGTAATATCGTTTAAAGCTTTTGTTTAAAATTCGCCGTGTTAAGGAATATTATAAAAGCCATGGTTCAGTATTTAGTACAAAGAGCCCCCCAGTCGTCGTAAAGCGATGGCAGCATGTCTGTCGGTTCATTCATTCAGGGTAAAGAATACATGATTTCGTTATAGAATAAATATGTTTATAGTTTAATATGTTATTATAATATCATGATCTTATTGAATCACACATCGGGGGTCTCGTTAATCAATCGAAGGTTGTGTATGAAAATAAAAAGGTTAGCCCGCGAATAGCCGGTTGCTATGGTAACGCCCTATTAACAAGCGCGCTTCAGCAGACAATTATCTCGGTTACCATGACATTGACAGGCGAGCCATTTTCACGCCGCATCTCGGCTTAGCAGACGCGATGTTCTGGGGAGTGAGTCCGGCGCTAGACCTGCAGCAGGAGTACCTGCGACAAGGGGATCAAAATGCTTTCGAATTAAATTTTCTCGTGATCGGCGGCTGCGACGCTCGCCACCTCATCAAAACGTTGTCGCAGGCGTACCGCCACAAACGTCGCTACATGAACCTTTTCGTCGTGGACGGCTGCCCGGAGCTCATCGCCAGGCAGCTGCTTCTGCTCAGTTTGGCCCTCGAAAAGACTACGCGATGCGGACTCCTCGAGAAGACGCGAAGATTTCTCGAGGTGTACGGCAACATCCTCCTCCGGCCTTCGACGTCCAGGTACACGATAGCTAAGGCGAGGCAGATGGTGGGGATGATCTCGAACCCCGATTACATGAGTTGCCTTCTACCGTGCGTCTCCGTGGATCAGCTCAAGTATCGCGAGAGGGACTACCTAGAGAATCTATTCTGTTTCTGGACGACGGGCAACACGAATCAATTCAACGCGAGCGAGCTGTGGGAGCACCGGCTGAGGCACGGCCTTGGAATGAGGTACGACAGCCGGGCGGGCGTGTTCGACTGGGACTACCACATGCGGCTGAAGGAGGTGGCCGGGCAGATCTGTTTCCAGGAATACAAGCACTTCCGCGAGCACGGCGTGGCGTACACGTGGCTGGAGACAGAGGTGTGCCGGCCCAACGTGTCGTTCGCGGCGGGCGTGTACAAGTGCGGGGAGCGGTACCTACATCGCGGGTACCTGGGTGATCTGGTCACGTCGCCCTACGTCGCTTTCGGCCTGGACTGCGAGGACGAGGACATGCTAAAGTCGTCGCACGGTGTGAATCGCGAGCGCGCCACGGACGTCGCCGAGCGGAACGTGATGCGTATGCTATACGAGCTCGAGAACCGAAGGAGCTTCGACGCGGAAGCGATGAAAGTCGAAAACCGCGGCCTCGGGGCGGCCGTTCTCACCTCCCTGGACGCGAGGATCTCGGAGACGGGGTCCGAGGCGCCGCTTCTGCTGAGGGAGGACCGCGAGACGTACGTCAACGTTGACTATGGTAAGGTGCACTTTCTGTCGCTTTCGGCGCTGGACCACTACCCGCACAAGCCGCAGTTCCAGGGGCTGTTCCACGGGGTGTTCGTGGGACACAACCTGTTGCCGCGTCTGAAGCCTAGCGTGTGGTCGATGGCGCGTGACGACGCGACCGTGGTAATGGAGTCACGCAAGTACATGGTGGAGTTAAAGCGGGAGGAGGTGAGGGGCTTCGGCGACCAGATCCAGCAGGCGGCCACGGCGGCGCAGTGCAAGCCCGTAGCTACCTTTTGCCTCGAGAAGGACGACTTCGCCAAGTTCGTCATACGGCGAAGGAGTGAGAGTATAGATTTGCCTGTGTAAATTTAGCTTAATTTCTTAGGTATAATTCTAGTTACTTTCAGTATTTTTTGCTATTTAAAATATTTCGTTAGGATCACATACTAACTTTGACTATTTACATAGTTATGTAAAGTATGTTGTTTTGCATATAATATAAACTATAATATTTGTAATTTGTTCTTAGCATATCCTACTAACTTGTATTGTAAATACACTTTAAGATATGATGTGTTATTTTTTCACGCAAATCTGCTTATCCGCAGTCTCTGAAAGTGGGACGTTTGCTTTACGAAGATTATGATATTACTAGCCTTAGCAGCTTCACTCGCCTGGTTTTTTGAAAATCGCGTAAAAAGTACGAATATTCTTGTAGGCCTTTTTTGGGAACTGATGTTTTCCTAAGATCAAAAGTAGCATATTATAACACTCTATATTATATCACTCTTCAATACCCTCCATACTTTCAATTAACCCCTTATTCGTAAAAATATTTAAGCAATGTATAACTAAAAAGGGTTCATCAAACAAGGACATCCAAAGAGTCGCAAGTGCGTTACCGGCCTCTGTGAGGGAATAGGGAATAAGGATAAGGGAAGTTGGGCCACCGGTAAACTCACTCACATAACGAAACACAGCACAACGCCGTTTCACGCCAGTTTTCTGTGAATCCGTGGTATCACTCCGGTCGAGCCGGCCCATTCGTGCCGAACCATGGCTCTCCCAGGGCAATGTGCATCCGTATTATGTACTTGAGATCGGAAAATGTCTCATTGGTACCCGCCTCGACCCGTGTTTGAACCTGTAGCCTCTCGAGTGCGAACCAAAGGTATTTTACTTTACCTACCACTTTACCTATTAGGCCACGGACGAACTTTATGATCTAGGCTAAAAGTTTCATTTTCTAGCGACATTGCTCTATGTCAATGTTGTCGCCGTCATTAAAGGCGTAGAGTAAAATGAAACCTGTATTCTACGTCATAAAGTTGTATTTTAACCGGCCGTAATATTCTCGTTCCCGGTCGACGGTGTTGGTCAGATATATATGGGGGGTTGTGGTCAAGCTAAGGTTACGACGTTATTGTAGGTTGTTGAAATAAAACAAGAAAAAAAATTTGTTTCATCTATTTTCTTTCATTAATAATATGTTACATTCATTTAGTAAATTATATAGCAAATGTATTTACAGGGACAAAAATCAAAACAGAACCATTCAACGTCATAACGTTTGTATCGTTTAAAATTCGTATTTATATTACATAATATCACTTATCAATAGATTACCTAAATCAGGAATTCGGTAGTGGTAGTGTTTGAAAATTTTTGTAATGGCAACACTCTCGTACGATCATTAATATTAACTCACATATTGACACTCATAACTTACACAGAACCACATCGACTCTAGTAATACTAATAGACAATTCGATTAACTATTCATTCATCCGTCTCGATTCGCGACCACCTAAATATTTATATTTCGGTCCTATTCATTTACAATGAGGCATCTAATTATCTTAGTCTTAACATGGTTCATCTTAATTTAAATTTAGAACATTAATAGACAGCTAACTGCTACCGGTGTTGCTGCGCCACAGTCCGTAGCGCCAGGCAGACGCAACTCGGTGTTGCCATAATAATTATAAGTTACAACTATTTTTTTTATAGCAGAGTTCGTTTACTGAGAGTTAATATGCTAGCATTTTTTTAAAGTGACATATAGACAAAAAATTGGAGTGAACACAAAACAATTTTGTATACCATGAAACTTTTATATTATTAACACGCAACGACGCATACGGTGGAAGTTTTATTGCCTTTTATTGATAATAATAATAACGCAAGTACGCATACTACATATATAAGTCGATAAAATTATTCCTAATAGAAATTGTGGTAGGTACGCTGCGTATTTACAAACTCAGACGCGCCTCAGAATCGCATAAACATTCAGTGTTGCCACACGGACGATTACGAAAATTCCCAACACACCAGAGCGCTACCGTGAGCAATTGCCGAGTACGGCGCCGTCAATTGACGAATTAGGCCTGCGCGTCGCCACGCACGCGGAAGACGCACCTCGGGCAGGTCGGAGCCTCCGCCCACCGCGACTTCGGCCTCGACTACAATATTTAAGTTCTTCATCCTATAATCGGCTCCTGTACTCGTGCGCCGGCGTCTACCACGTGTGTGCACGTGCGCGCGCGCACGCGACGCCCTCTGGACCCGACACCCGCCGCCGTCAAGCCGCCGCCGCCCGGGACCGACGCCGGCCCGTCGGGACTAGAACTACGCGACGGAGACCGCGCCTCCTTAGTCGTGCTTGAGAATCCGTATGTGCTTTAGGCGAACTATTTGTAATTTTTAAAACTATGTAAAGTATTGAGCGCGAGCTGTGCGACAAAATGAACGAGCTAGATTATCGTGTGAACGCTAGAGTAGACGACATAATATTTTTAACTACTGCGTCGGTGTCGGCGGAGCGCGCGGGGCCCGCGGGCGGCGTGCGAGTGTCTCGTCCAGATACAGAGTGCTGCAATCGTGGCTACCCTGTTTGATCTATAATAACTTACTCGTACATAATAACGTTTATCTATTAGATTAATTACTTTAAAATTGGCCGTGCGGCCGATCATCGTGCGCGTGTGCCGACGCGGGGACGGCCGCGGCTTCGAGGGGCGTCCTCGTAAAATAAACTCGACGGAAGTAGTCTATGTAATCGGCGAACATAAAGTGAGTGCTGTCCCCAGGTCGGCCCACCTCCTCTAGACGAATTTTAACTATTCAATATTTTAACTTCACCCTACCAGTTACATTTGCGGCGACGCCGCCTAGCCTAGCGTAATCCGAATGAAACGATAACCTTCTAAATTGTCACAATAAAATAAACGGAAACATGTAACTGTAACATTCACGACCCGCCCGCGATGCCGCGCGACGTCGCTCGAGGGTCGAGCGTGCGCCGCGCCGCGGGCGAAGGTTCTAAGTACTTAACACACATCGTTCCCTAGTAGGTACAACTGTTTAAATTCGTTTCAATATAATATATATCATATATATTCTGATAAAATTTGAAATAACTTATATTCACATTAATGTCGCTATTTTAGAATATGTGTATTTATGGATCTAGATACAAAAACGTTATACGTGCACGGCTCGAGATCTCCGAACTAGCATTACGATTAATCTAACAACGAAAATTATTTATTAACATTTTCTGACATTTATTCATACACATTGGTGTTCGTTTCCACTAAAGTACGCTATATCGTGTTAACAGCACGCTCCGCCGCCGCGGCGCCGCGCGATGCGGGGCGACGACGGCGAGGTGAAGTTAGCTGTGTGTCTGCGCACGATAAAGATTAAATCTTTCTGCCCAGAGAACATCTAACTTCGGCCCGTTCGAGACGATGTTCACACGACGACAAAGTACACTAACGTTGAACTCTAGACTCGTGGATCGGAAATGACAAAACGGTTTAGTGGCACTCAACGTAGCATCAGCGAGAGAAAGATACAAGGACGAGCGGCGTCAACGTCGGCATACGTTCGTCGGAACGGAGGCGCAAGCTGCAACATGTATCATGAAGTTGGGCGTTATTCGGAGAGGTGCATGTAGTATGAGACCGTGTTCTCTCCGGGACGGTAGCGATGCCCGCCTTCGCACCACACTCGGTAACGCAACAATCTCAACGCTGGCCGCGCCGAGCTCGCGCGACGATGTCCGAACTAAGTATTAAAGCTTAACAGTTCGTCAGCTCAATTTGTTACGCCTATCTAAATGCGAGCTACCGAGCCGCGTCGCGGGGCGCTGCGCCGGGCTGCACCGCACCGCATCGCGCCGGCGAGCTCGGCGCGCGGGGCCGGGGGGCCGGGACCTCGGCGCCGGCACGCCCGAATCCGGACGACGACTCACGTTAACACTACACGGCGTCGGGCCGCCGCGCGCTCCGTCGGATACAATTATAAAGCGTATCGATTTAAAACGAATATAAACACGAGGCGAGGCGGCGGCGGCGGCCCGGCGCGCGACTCGACTCTATATCCTATCGTAGGTCAGTCGTATCCATTAACATACTGTGCAATGAAATATATACACTCGACGGCTACTCGTAACGTTACGTATTCACATGCGCGGGAGCGACCCGGAGCGAGGGTCAGTGCGTGTACTCGGGGAAGGTGGCCGGCCGCTCGCTCTCGGAGCTGGCAGGCGAGCGCGGGGAGCGCGGGGAGTGTGCGGCGCGCGGCGAGGAGAAGTAGTCGCGCGCCGTCGGCACGGCCTCTTCACTCGCCCACCGGGCTAACTGTTGTTGAGCTTGAATAAATTCATCACTAGAAAATGATAGAGAAGAGAAACGGAGAGTCTAGGAGCGTCTTGCGGCGGACTCCCCCCTGCCGCCGATGGTTAGGGCCGATCGGTCGATGGTGGTGATCTTTTTAATTTAGCGAATGAAAATTTGGATGTATCGGGTGGGGGAGTCCGCGCCGAGTTGAAAATGTGTGATGCTGTAATAAAACGTGTTATTAAAACAATAGTTAATAAAAATCAATCCAAATCAATATCACTGGCGAAAATCATTGAGAATATTTCGTAATAATTAAAATTATTTCCTTAAGATACTGGGTATTCTCATAATAATATATCATTTCATCTGGTGCATCGTTATACCCAAGATAGCATGGAAGCAAAACAACGTGAAATCAAACAAATGAAAGAAAATAATGCATAGTTTGTACTAGGTGCCATCGAACTAGCTGTAACTATTAGGGGTGAGGACCTATCGAGTGCAAAATCACACGTTTCTGAAAGGAAAAAAAACTCGTGAAAGCTTAACTTATAAAACTAAACATAAATGAATATAAGGTGACCGTGTATTGACAGTGACTGTGTGTGAAGAGTGGAAAGCGGCTGAACGGGAGTCGGCAAACGACCAGCTACGAGCATGATTATAAGAAAAATATGGCGTGACTTCAGCAAATATAAGCAATGCGATAATAGCTGTGATTGCTTCAAGTTACCTCAGCAGAAGCGAGCTAAGAAAGACTTGTGGCAAACTTAAGCATTGCCATCTATAAGTATATTTTATGGTAAGGACTGAGGATTCTCAAAAGTACTTGCATTTCTATTAACCTATTTTGCAAGGTTTTTATTTGGCACAGTTGCCAGCTTTTTATTACGTTATCCCAGAGACAGAGTTTGCCGACCCTTCATTCATCTCCTAATAGAAAAGAGCAGTAACTATAATTTATACAGTTGTTATAGCTCGGATCAGGGTTTGAGAAATTATTTCACCAATTGATTTACTATGGGTTCGTGCATTTGAATCTAGTAAAATCCAAGTCAATTCTAACCGAGACCTAAATATGTGCTTATACCATACCAGTGTGGTACTAAGTTCCGTCATAAACGTTTATCCTTGGCAACGGATATATTATTTATCTCAAAATTTCCGGAGTTCCATTAGAGAAATTCATTGACTGTTGTCAGACCTGTATCTGGTATTAGTTCGTGCTATCCCAAGTTAATGATGAAAAAGTTACCCCTATTAAAAACGTAGATGCGTTAAAACCTCCACAACTGTATCAATTATAATCGGGCGTGTCATGTAAAGCAAGCGTCTCACCTCTCGCTATCCGGCGCGTCGCGCAGGCGTTCGGCATCTGCCGTCTCGTACAGTGCGTCGTCGTCGGGCACGCGCGCGTGTATGCTAGAGAGCGGTGGCGCAAGCGCGGCGTGCGGCGCGTGTGGTGTATGCGCAGGGAACAGCCCCCCGTGGTGTCGCGCGCTGCCGGTCCGGTATCGCGGGTACCCAAACTCTTCTCCCCCGACCAGCCGCCCGCGTCCTCTCCTTGAATTTAAAGTGTCACAACCTTATAAGATTGCTATTGCTTTAAAATTGTTACATTTTAACGTTACAAATTGCCATGCTGCAAAATGCCTGGGTTAACTTAACACAACTCAACAGCTGACAACAGGCGTCGCCGAATGGTGAGCTTAAATAATTTTATTGTCATTTATTGCGTAACAAATATTTAAAAAGTACACTCACGGTGGCACTTCACCAGGCTCGCCGCGGTAGTGTCGGTCGGCTTCCGTCTCTGACATCCGGATGTCCTCCGAACCGGACGGGCTCATGTGCCGGCTAGAGTGGTGCTCCAGCTGCCGGATGAGATCCTCTAGGTTCCGTATCCGGATGGGCCCGCACTGCGGCGCCTCGTCCTCCTCGTCTTCCCCGCGTTGGCGGCGCAGCTCCGCCTCGTGGATCTTGTCTGCGCTGGGCGCTCGTTCTCTGTTGTACTCGTACTCTTGCAGCGCCCGAAGGTCGCCAGACCCGACCGCGGTGCCGGCGCTAGCTCGGTGCGCCGCGGCCGTCTTTAAAGCCACTATGATATTCTCATGATAACCATTTAAATCCTGCAAGAGATAAAAAGTGCTATCAGACCAGTTGATTTAAAGCTAGATTGCGAACCTTAGTCATTACAGGGCTAAGTTATTTTATCTCAGTTGCAATTACATAATTCACCTATCATCACCTTAAAGTCAATATTATTATCATATTAATTAACTGGTTGCTTTCCAACAGTTTGTTGTACCTTTAATGTGTAACTTTAAAAGTCTCACAACCATGTCGTACCTTAAACTTATACTCCATATCGGCGACGGCCTGCCCGGGTTCCTGTCCGTCAGACTGCGAGCCGGCCTCCAGCTGCTCGGAGTCGTCGCCCCACTTGTCCTTGCCGTCTACGGCACCGTACCCGTGCTTCTTCAGGATACCCTTCTCCGGCAGCTTCGACATGGAGTTTGAAGGCACGTCTATAAATGCTATATCTTCTTCCCCTGAAAGGTAAAGCGATATGTATTTTAGAATATGATTGGTATATAACATGTACGAAATTTAATCAAGCTCTGTTGCTACTATTAGTGAAATTGATTAATGAGTGGCAGACCTACGCCGATTAGTCACTCAATATTTCTATATCTAGACCAAAAAATTTGCCCCGATATCTGCCTGCGAACCATTTCCTCTTATGGTAGCATCACAGAAGATGCTCTAGAAGCAGATGGGGGTCTGATGTTACACAATAATGGGGTACATATTATCTATGTACTATCAGAGAAAATTGTATGAGAGTCTAGCCAATTAAAAATAAAAAACATGGTAAAAATTATACCTGAATGCGTTGGTTCATCTTCGCTGCCAGAGTGTACACGTTTCATTTGTTTATGGTCTCTGAAATAAAATTTTCTTGGTATTATAACATTTTTTGCAAAAAAAAAAAACAGCACAAAACTTCAGCAAAAATGAACTGCATACATGCTAATGAGAATCTAAAAAGGAAAGTCGTATTTTATTGTCATATTTGTAGCTTCTATTCTACTCGAATAGTCTAGACATAGGACTAGTGAGCTTACTCTCGTAGAGAAGTCATACAGCTAGGTGCTATCAGACTCAGAGTACAGGAGGACTTCGGAAGAGAAGTGATAGTAAACTCACGGATATCTGCTCGTATTGCCTGCCCCCGACATGTGATTGCCATGTCTGAAGATAACGCGCTGGGAGTCTCCGCGGCTGAGGAATTTGTAAATATTGTTTAAACTAGTATAATCTCTCGTTTCAGGTCGGCCGCGTGATTTTATGACTATATCTGGGTCTGTCAATCTTTCTATTCGGGATCAAAGATTCTAAACTATAAAAGATATAGGTGCATGTCTATCGTGTTTCACAGGAGCTAGATCAAGCGTGTCGTCGATGTGTTTTTCGTCTCATTCAAACACACTTCTCAAGCGTTACCGCGATAAAGCTGAACGTGAAAAAGCGAATTCGTGAGCGATAGTTAGCGGTGAGGCGGCGCGGCGCCAAGCGGCGGACGTACCTGAGCAGGTTTCTGTTAACACCGGATCCGTTTAGAAAAGGAAACATAGTCTTAATGTAGAGAATATACATAAACGTGCTTTAGATACTTCTACAGTGTCAGTAGTCGATGCTAAAATAAACGTTATCTTTAGTATCCGACCTAGAGCACGGGTTGTGTAAGAAGAGACAGCGTGGGTGGTGTATTAGCGATAGTTTACGCACCTAAAAGTGTTGTTGAAGGAGTGGAGCTTGCCGCCGTCCATGGAAATGTCCTCCTGGGAGTTGTTGGAGGTGGTCGAGCCGGCGGGGAAGCTCTTGGCGATGGGTTTCTTCACGTAGGGCGGGTCGTACTTCGGCAGGGTACTCTTTTTCCTGATGCAGGCGTGGCGTGGGAACGCACACTCAGATAAATCGATTACGTTTACAAGCTCGGGGGGTTCTAACTTAACGGAATCGAGAACACCTCACGAGTACAATTTTGATTGCGTGTTTTCGTTTCCGAATGGTTATATCGATGTATGAATGAAAGCTTACAGTGACTCTCATGAGAACTGATGATTTCCCGGGATGGAACGCTAGGGGCTCCTTTTTATTTTTCAAAGGAGCCTGATGCTATTATACAGTAGCACTACGCGTAGATAAAGCATACTGTAGCGAGTGCAGGAGCAATGTTCACCTACTTGTAGCGGATACATTGTGACCTTACGATAATACTTGAGGAACTTACTTTGACATAATATTTAGCTAAACCGACTTCTGATTCCGGCGCATACAAAGCTGTCAGCTTTCATCCAAACAGTATGTTAAATTTAACAACATGAATAATGTCGACTAGACTGATATTATTTACTTTAATTTACTGATTTAATGAATGAACGAAACCCAATTCTATTTATATTTATCATTAGGAGTTACTCGCTGGCGCTTTTGGATATTTATGAGATGTTTATAGTTACTTTGAATTTAATTTTTTCGTTTCATTCCTCATAGAAAATGTTTATGATATAATTAATCGTCAACAAATTATATTAGGTCGATCTTAGCTTAACTTAGGTGGTCCCTCCATTAAAAACGTTTCCCGTGTCTTAGGTGAACGTGTTGCTAAATAGAGCTTCGATTTTTAATGGACAGACCACGCTCGCTTAAATATAACAGTAGGCGGTTCTAGCTATATAGACAGCTGCTTGAAAGAAGTTTCCGTGCATCGCACATTCGCTTTTCGTGCAAAAGTTTATATAGAATTAGTGGAAATGAGAATGATCGGTGGTGTAGTCGAGCCAACTATATCTTCTCTATTCGAGGTTCGTATATTACAATTTATTTCGTCGTATAGAGTTATGCGTATACGATGGCAATGGCACTACTATGAGAGCATACCTACGGTTTATGCTTTCGTGTTATTATCGACTACGGAGAAAGATATAGAGGCGATCGCGGCGTCGAGTCGCTGTCGGTGGCGCCCGGCGCTACGATCTCCGACCAAGAAAGGAAACGAAAACGATTCACAGTTCACATAAGCCAATGCATACATCCAAGAGCCCAGAATCTTAAGGGTTTGAATCGAGGTGTCGCTCGAGTACAACGTGGAAAGCCTCGTCGGCATGCAGCGGGGCGGCCGGACGGCGGCCCTCGCTCGGCGCGGGGGTGAGGCGCGCGGGGCGGGGCGCGGGGCCAGGCCGGGGGCGGAGCGGAGCGGTGACGTCACCGACACGAGCGAGCGGTCGCGGGCCGGCCGCCGCGAGCACAGAGCCACAGAACCACAGATCAAATGCAGTTGAGGCGCCACACCCGCCAGCTAGCTCTACGACCACAACGGAAACGACATAAAAATCACCAAAACAACGGAAAACAAGAACAAATAAAAATCAATCGCCGACTTTGAAAACGGAAACACCAACGCTAACGTCTATATTAAACATACAAGTATACGAAGGTGACGATTTAAATTTCTCCTTAAAGACTACCTTTGGTCTGTTTTCTGCTCACTAACCTTAGGCACAGGGAGAAGTTTTTGTGTACTACGACTGACCTGTAGCAGAGAGCGCTCAGGGCAAATACTATGAATACCCCCCCTACCACAGACATGAGGACCGCCACGAGGAATACCGTGTTCGAGCCGTGGTAGTTCTCTGCGCCCAAAGAGAAAAATACGTCACGCGCGGGCCGAGGCGGGGCCGCTCCCCCGGCGCGACGCGAGGGGGGAGCGGCGCGAGCGGCGCCGTCGGGACCCGACACACAGACACGACACGGCAGGCACGAGCGACACAGTGCGACAACACCGAGTTACCGGGGTTACCTGAAGCAGTACGCCATCCAGGCGAAACCCACGAACACCGAGAGCACGACAGCGAGTAATAACAACACCATGTTCATGGTGCTCATCTTATTGCCCTCGTGCTCACCTGCAAGAGAGGGGTCCCGCGCGTTAGACGGCGCCGCCCGCGGTACCACGCCCGTCGAACAGTGCTCTCCCTACATCACTCACGTCAACGTACGAGTTACGACCCGCCAATCGGACGCGACTCCGTTGTGAATAAAGCATTCTTTCAATGGTAAATATTTACAAAAACACGTCAACGATTGTTAAAGTTATAAACGAAAGAGAAATATCATGTAAGCGTTAACTAAAATTGATGGTTATATCAAAATTCATTATACGCGCGACACGAAGTTTTTAGTTTAGATTTTGAAGAGCAGTGCTCGAGTTCGTTAGGCCAATTGTTATACAGTAAACGAAAATAGAATATAGCAATTTTATACAAGTAGATAGGCACCTGTGAACATAAACCAACAGCACATTAGTACACAGTAGGACATAAGACAATGTAACAACTGAAACATAAGAAGCGAAGCAACTAACACTCAAATATTTACAGGTTAAAGACAACTTGTCAAGTTAATAATTATTTACTTCACAGTTAAAAATAATAAATTATTAAAGTTAAATATTTATCAAGTCGGTTTTTGTGTTTCGGATTATTTCTCACTCGTAATAATAGGATGAAAAGAAACAATAATCTATTAAAGTATGCATAAAATTAATATCTGGCTCTATTAACTTGAGCAGAAAAGTTAATACATTAGATAATATTATTTTTTACTTATTCCGAATTGAAATTTATAATGTACATTAGTTTTAGGTAATGAAACAAAATTAGCTTTATATCATACTAGATTTTGCCCGCAACTTCGTCCGCGTTGGTTTTCAGCGTTTTCTTTGCTACAAACCTCACGGAACCCGAGACCTTTCCGAATGCAAAACCGTGCAAATCGGTTCGAGAGTTCTGAAGTTATAGCGTCAGGAAGGAAAACTATATTATTTATTATTATTTTTATATATGGTTTGCATGAGATACAATACAAATATTGCACGGATACGAGAGCATAAAAAACGATCAATCTCTTTATAAACTCGATTGAAAATATACAATTTATAAGAAACTACAACACGTAACGGAATAGGAACTAGCTGAAGCAGAATCGGGGTCCTCTACTGGGGTCGACTCACCATATGGCGTTTCCTTTTTGGTCATGTTGTAGGCGGCCTTGGTGACGTTCTCCGGCACCCAGGGTGTGGGCGAGGGCGGAAGCGCGTCCGGCTGCGAGCAGTCCGGACCCGTCCAGCCACGGTTGCACACGCACTTGTTCGAGTTGGAGCACATCTGGAAGATGTTATCGTAGACGTTTAAAATTGTGACGATAAAATTATATAAGGGTTAATTATACATTCGGAAGAGAGAGGAAGGCGGAACGAGCACATGTTTATGGCCGTGTTCGGTAGCGGTTTTTGACGCATGCGCTGTGAAATTTTCTACTGCGCAGACTACAATTTTTGTAATGTCATGATAACGCATGCGTATAAGAGATTTTGTACCCATGCAAAAACGTTAGCGAACACGGCCTATTTTACGGTTAGGAAAAACTCGAAGGAAAGACTTCTGAAGATGAAACGAGACTTGTTCGAGTAACACCCAGATGATGCCATCATTGAGCATTGTGATGGAAGAAAACGTCGAGTTGGTGATTGCCAATCTTATAAATAAACGGAAATTTCAGTTGGAAAAATTGGGGACATTAAATTTGGCTTGACAAGAGAAACTTTAGTTCGCGAGTACATGTAGTTAGGTATTAGAAATTAGATTAAAGCGCATCATTAGTTAATTTCTGTATCACAGTACACACGCATTACGCAGTCCGTATCAAATTCTCTACAGTAAATAAACATCGCTTCGAACATAATCATAAAAGCTGATGTTTATGACGAAAACGAATTAAAGTCTTCCATTCAAATAATACGATAGAATGTTGAACTGAATTTGAACAATATTGTCCCCTAGGGCTCCCCGTTCAATTTGTATACTGTCGCGATACAAATTTAGTTAAAACTCGCGGCACCTGACAACAAAACCAAAGTTCGTATAAAGCAAATAATTTAAATTGTTCACAAACTTCTTCGCGTCCCTACATTGTTACAGCTTTCGCGGCTTCAGTGTATTAAAATAACGTAATAACTTGTGCATCGCCTTAAAACTTTATAATTATTCCTGTCAAGATTTCTATCGAGTATGCTTTTTTAATTTTTATTAGATACACCGACCGGCAGGGTTATCATGTATCTCGCGATAGCAATAATTGCGCAATGATTGCTCCAAAATCGCAAATTCGTATCATATAACCACAGAACAATGCGATAGCAATCTAGTCGCAATGTTCAACTTCGTATGGATTTTGACAGCAATAAACGTTTTAGCGATTTTTATGAAAAAATTTTGCTGGTTATGTATTAAAGTGACAGAATTCAAAATTGGCAATACAGGAAAGACCAAAAATAATAGCCTCGAAATTAGACCAATCACAAAATCATTTTTGTGTTGTAACTCAGCCATTTGTTGACATACGAATATTTAATTCACATAGGAATAGAGACAATGTTGATTTTTTTGTATTAGTATTGTGCCTTTTTAGCACATAACCAGAGATATAGTTCCTTTGAAGTTTAGTTATTGAAGGCGAGTTCATCGCTATCGAAGATTTTTTGTTCATCGCTATTTTTACATAACATTCCGATTGTGCTAAAGTTAACAGTGAAGTATAACGCAAAATACTTTCTATTTCTGAAATACAACTCACAAGATAAACTGTCACATTTTTAAGAAATTCGTTTATCGTGATCGACGATCACGATAAACGGATTAAAAATTGATAATTATAGACGATCACTGATCGTCTATAATTATCAATTTTTAATCCGCGAAATAAATCAAAACCAGTTAAATCAGAATTCCTTGTTTGATTAAAAAGTAATAATAAATCAACAAATAGACGAAATAAAAGATTTATTAATTTTACCACGGATATAATTAATCTTTTCAAAACAACAAGTACTAACAACAAATATTCCACGCCAGCGGAACCGTAATATGCTAAAGATTAGTAGTCTATGAAGTACCTTATTTACATTTGTCGACTTCCTAATTCTAGCGCACGGTCGAGGCGATCCGCACAATAGTCAGTTGTGGTAATAGACGGTGGAGAATGTAGTAGCGAATTGGACGGAGCGAACAAGTTTTCGGATTAACACTCCTCGAATCGTGCTGTAGTCATTGTCTGTGTCGGGGTAGTGTAACAAGGTTGATATAAATTTTAAGAACATTTGGAACTTAGACTAGATTCCAGCACTAAAATGATCGAATGCGATCTGAACCGGTTCAAAAAGTATAAAAGCGTTCATAACACCAAATTTAATCCACCATAAAAATTAAACGCGTTCATAGCAGATTTTATTGACATTATCTTCTGAGCTCGCAATATTTTCGATTTAACATTATTAATAATAGTTTGAAATTAAAAAAGATGCATGTGAATTACACGTAAAATTTTTTGTTTTTTTTTTTAATATTATGTACGTGAATCTGCGTCAGCGAATATTTTTTTGTCAAGCTTCACAAATTTTTTTAATACCTCTCATCCAACTCCTGACGGAATAAATAATTTTTCAACCCCCTTTACCTAATTACCTACATGTTGACTATATAAAACTAAGGAATTGACCTTAGGTTAAAGATAAAATATAAATTATTTGGACATTAACAATTTGGAAGTTACAATTCTCGAAATTTCCATAAAATGGTTAACCATAATGGTTAACCATTTTATGGATTAAGAAATTCAAAAATTAGATACGCATCACGCAATCACGAATAGAACAAAGGACTGCTTGTTTCTTGTTACTTTGCAGCAAATAAGTGATGCCAGTCCGACATGAAAGTTTCACGATCGTGCAGTTCTGAACAAACATGGTTTGGAGTAATTTGTAAAGCCGAGTTAGTTGGTGCCAGATCCTTTACAGTCTAGGAGGTGCTAATTACCACGGTACTATGGGACAATACGTGTGGACCAAACACACAACTTATGGAATTAAACTGGTATACGAACTTGGTCGAAGTGAATTAAAATTGTGGATCTGCTATAGATAATAATAAATATTTAATGAAACAAATTATTTACATCCAATAGTTCTACTCTCAAACGACACATTTTTAAATATTTGAACTCGACAGAATGTTGCCCTCATCTAACAGCGTCATTTAAAGTTTGTCAGAGTAGGAATAGGAGCTGCGTGCATTACGATTCTTTTGAGTCTCAAAATGGTTTCGGAATACATCTCCTGTATATTTTGGCAGCATATTGAACTGTAATGAAAACAGGAAATAAAAATAAAATTAACAAAAATAAAATACATTTATTTCAGGCTTTCCAGTTACATCATCCCATAAAATATAAGTAAATGTATTAGTAACAGTCAATAACTTAAATTTTGATTGTGTAATTACGGAAATGTCTCAGTATAATGGTGCCCCCATTATACTGAGACATTGAAAGAGAGCCAGTTGACGGACTTACGTCATTTGATAGGAAAATGTCAATTCCAAATGTCAAATGTTTGGCATAACGCGACCAACTTACTTAGATCCGCAATCTGGCTCTGTTTTAAATTCCCTGATTGTACAATTGACATAGAACACATTTAATTCTTAGTTTCTATTGGTATATCGTTAGCCACCGAACCGACTAGGCAAAAAAAGGTTGATGCATCTATTATAATTATTTTACCTGACAAAAAATGTTTTCGCCTCATTCTATACTTTGTACCACTAAAGCCGGACTACGGACAAGTTATAACTAATGATGTCCGAACCGACTACCGGCGATTAGAGCGAATTCAACTAAACGCCCGCCCCGCCGGGTATACCACTGATAACTATTACTTAAGCTCCAAACTTTCCCGCCGATGGTGGATATCTTTATTGAACTAATTGCTAGTTCTGAGCTAGACAAATAAGCACTGAATGCTAATGTAAATTCCGAGATTGTTTAGTTAAATTTAGTGCTAAAATTAATTTTAGAATATTGCCGGTTATTGTGAAATGTCGATCTATTTTCATTTTGTTTTTACTAATATGGCATTTTTAGAAAAGTAGGCTCAGAAACAAAAGAAAATGCAAAACATCGTAAGCGCCATATTTTCACGTAATATGTTGAATACTAAAATTGTAGCGTTTTATGTCAAAACTGTTAATTGCGAATTATAATGTAACCAATAACAGGCAAGAAAGACACATACTTAATTCTCTCCTGTGGTAATAATTTGCAATGTTTCAAAGACTAGTCATGAAAGTAGACCGATAGAAAATATGACAGAGTGTAATTATTATCAATTCTCTGTAAAAGTTAAGGATACCTAGTACATGTGCTATTCGCTGGTATTATAGAAAACGATATATAAAAAAATGGGAAACCTGCGGTATCTGCTAGTGTTACGTCAAATCCAGCCGACAGATCTCGACTAGCTAACATGACACAATATTATTTCGACCAATAAACCGGTTCGGTTCGGTAAGGTTCGGCAACTCTGAATCAATGTCTTCGTCGGTACATATCAATATTCGTGAGACGTAATTTTATCATGTTTTGTGCAAATTTAAATATGATACGTACTCCGCGGGCCGAGCACTCGTTGTTGTTGTGGTCGGAGGGGCACTTGGTGTGGTCGATGTAGGGGAAGATGGAGGTGCAGGTCTGGTTGACGCAGATCAGGTTGTCGCCGCACGGCGTGCCGTCCCGCACCAGCCCGAGCGGACCCACGGGCGAGTCCGAGTTGTCCGCCAGACCCGTGATAGCCCTGGAATACAAGCAGCAGCGGCGTTAGGGGGCGTGACGCTGGGCGAACGCGCGAGGCGCCGGATAAAGTATGTATTTTAAATTGAAGTTAGGGTGCATCGATGCAATCTTGCCCATGGCGGTGGTACGGCTAAGGCTGGCCCTGTACACGAGCGAGGCACTGGTAAAGATAAAATTCACCAAAAAAAAGAACCCAGTATCTTATCTTTGTTTAGAGAGTTTATGACTATGGCGCAAGCGATCCATTATACCAACAATTAAATCATACGCATGCGCAGTTTCGGGGATTTTTGATAGGAGATTATTGAGCCACCTGCTGTTGAGTTTTTTGTCAAATTGGAAATTATATAATTTCCTGACTAACTTTGCTGACTAATGAAAATATCGCCGATTCTATTGTATGATAGCAATCAACAAACATCACAATAACGAAATAGTCATAAGCAATTCACGCCCAAAACAAAGACATCTAAAAATAGAATATTTAAATAACAACCTTCGATTTCTTTTTTCTCCGAACAATCTTAACATTTTGCAAGGCCTACAACTTTCGATTTTAAATAATTGAAAGTGCTAACACGATTTAACATTTCCTACTATGCTTTCTATTCGCTATTTGTAGTCGAATATTCTGGAGTACTTTAGTGTCGTTCCGACGTCACAGGAAATAGATTTGTGAATATAGCATGATGCTCACTACCAAGCACGTCAATTTTTTAATTGACTATGGCTCAGAGGTCGTAAACTTGACACCCGAAAGCGAAAACACATTTTTGGATTTGTATAGGCAACGTCATGTCGCTGAAGTACTAGCCCATCACATCCCAAAAAAAATAGCGTTAAATTACTCAGGAAAAGATACACACCCTAAACGTATTATTACTCACTTTTTTACACCCTGTATATGACGATCTGATACTTACTTGCAGTCGTACTCGTTGCCCTTGATCGTGATGACCGTCCGCGTGTAGTACTCGTCCATGCCGGGCACCACCGGGTACCTGTTGCCGGCCTGACACTGCAGTGACCCGCATCGCACGTTCCTGGAATTACACTCATTTAGAAATCCATGCAACCATGTGTGTGTTAAACATGGATGCGTTTATTATTCGAGTCCATATATAACTAAGACGGTCCCCGTGTTTGAAGTATGTCAACACGGGCAACACGCGGTCGCTGGATTTAACTTTTCCCTACGGCTGCCGTGTGCATTTAAAAAACGAGAAGTAATATTAAGAGGTAATATTTTCTTTATACATACTCTCGAGCTCCGAGATAAAATGCAGGAGTTTTATCTTTGAAAAAGTCTCTACGGGACAAATGAATTTAACGCTATAAAGGTTACATCAAATAATAACAAAACAAAACTGTGCGAACCATTTTATATATTTCTAAAATGGCTATAAAAAGTCCTAATATATTTAAGCCCTTCATTTTAATACCTACTCGACTTCATAATTTTGATATCAAAATCCGCCATTTTGATATTTTAATTTTTAATAGCCATTGTCACTTGCGCTATCAAGACGAATCTAACGATAAGATTTATCAAGCCGTTTAGGCTGCAGAGCGTGCCAAACAATTATACACACATAGTCTCGAAAAACATAACCCTACCTCTGACTCAGTCGGGTAAAAAAAGGGATATAAAGTGTCAAACATTTTAAAATGAAATACAAGACCAAAGTTAAAGTTTGTGATACATCTTGCAGGTGTAAACAATGGCATTAGTTAGTTGGGAGTGCGGGAACTGAGACAAAAGTAAAAGTTAAGAAGCACGCTCCGGGCCAATAACAAGTTCTCAGACATGACGTAAAGTACGATGCGACTTGAAAATTCCATCTGGAAACTTCTATGCTCATATAAATGAGTGGAATTTTCCACTTGACATAATCATAAAGTTCCCAACTTCACGCGTTGATTGGGATCATCAGCGCCCCCAGATTTTGCCAATAAACATTATTTGCTGACTTTCCAAATTGAAGAAGTGTAATCTGCGTATATGATCGAGACGCCTGACAGAAGTTACCGAGCTAATGAGAGCGTCTCTTACATTCAGTATTTTGTTACGTTTCCTCGAACCTACTTTTAATTTTTTTTCTTTAGTTGTCTTTTATGAACTTCGTTGTCTATTATGATGTATGATATGAAACAAAAAAAAAAAAGAGATGATTACTATACTCTATCACCAGATATAACATAGACTCAACTCTCGCTAGCGCACGATTCCCGAGTATAGCATACCTATAGTTATATTTGAGCCTTGAGGGTAGAGGATAGTTATCATCCGTTTTGTTTCCTTCATATTCTAATATAAAGTCCACCTCTGTTACTCTATCATTTGAGTGCTACGACGATGAAAGATGCGCACAGTGTGAGGTGAGCCTTTCTTAGGCATCCTAATTAAATACTATAATATAAACTCACTCGACGTCGCATTTGATATAATGTCCGCTGCTGTCTTTCCCGCAGTGTCCGGTGACGGCGCCCTTCGAGTTGAACTGTTCGAAGCACTCCTTGTCCGCGCCGACGGAGCCGGTGCCCCAGATCTTCTCGCACTGCAGCGCCAGCGTAGGGCACTGTCCGGCGAAGCAGTAACCTTTGCCGGACTCGCACGGCTCGCCGTTCTTCCGGTGCGCGTCGGCCGGACACGCGCCGGACAGGCCCGTGCACGTCTCCTCAAGATCGCACTCGTTCGTTGCGTCCCGGCAGATGACGCCGCGAGGTTTGAGCTGTGTGGGGGATAAATGGTGTCAAGCAGGTATTAGAAAATAATGTTATTCCTACACGTCGTCCTGACGTATTAGAGAAGCGTAAAATTTGATTCGTCCTTAACTACCACTTTCCAAGCTGTTTAAAAATGCTATGAGCAAATGTAAAAAAAAGCTTTTATATTGGGTTTTACATACAATAATATTTGTATGAAAAACAAATCGTAGTCCTTAGGACTTAGGATAATATAAGTTTCTACGGGGCGGGTTACCTGGCATCTCTCACAGCACTCGCCCGAGGCGCACTGGGCCTCCTTCGTTAGACGGCAGGTGAAGGGGTCGCAGCAGGGGTTGAGGCTCTGGCACTCGGAGATGGTGCCGCAGTCGCATTCCTCGCCCTCGTCGAGCTTACCGTTGCCGCATTGACGGTGGACCACCAGCTGTAATATGATATGGGTATTAGTATTTTTCATTCACAGAGTTAAAGTGTATAACACTTTAATTCTTAAATAATCTTATATAATTATGGCCGACCGTATCTCATGGGGTTTGAAACTTAATTAAAACGATAAAACCCGTCATAAAATGATCGCACCCGTCACACAGTACAGTCGGAATTAAAAAAAACCGTCAATCGACCCGCGATAAATATGTAAACGGGATCGAGAGCGTCACCGGCGCTATGTAAATTTATTCCAATAAACTGGGCCCGGGTAGGTCCTATTATATATTCTCAAACGGGAGATAATTCTGCGCGGGTAGCCGGTATTAACATAACTTTTATTAAAAGGAGTGCCCCAGACGACAAACAATGCGGTAGTGATTAATTTCGACGGTGGATCTCTTTTGCATACACCTCCATTGTCTACTCGCGGCGTCGGTAATTATTATTTTTTTAATGACAGAAGACGTCGACTAGACTACGACTGAATAGTTTACGGCGCTAATTGAGACAAATTGCTTATTTTGACGGACAAAGGACTCCGACGGGTTGACAATCTTCGGTATTACGTTCTCTTTTGATCTTTCTGTGTGTGCATTGTGAAGCTAGTACATTAATAAACATTATCGCTGTACCGTAGTGAATTTTGAGGTGTGTATTATAGTTCGCCATAATTTAGCTCGCACCGCTGGAACTCGGGCGATGTTTCGGTGGGAATTTTAGCCGGCGCGGTGTGAGGCGGGCATAGCGCGGATACTGGCGAGCTTAGATTATGTCAGCGCTTGCCGCCTCTCTTAATTAAAGCGGTAACGTGTTACTTGTTACTCCTGTAGAGACTAATATTGTGGATTTAACGAGTATACTTTATTAAGTTTTGAAAAAGTTATTCAGTAGTCCTCAGACTGTATTTAATGCGAACACGCATAGGTGCGAAAAGTACCTGGTCATTATTATACGAGTATGTGATTTGAATTATTATTTATTGCACTGTTGATCCATGGTGGAAATTCATATTCATACTTATTGAAACACACATACACGACCGGTTTCGATAAAGTACACCTAACGATGACTTCGTCGTGGATGTATTATAAATTCGTAAAATCTACGAAAATATAGTGGAAAAAGTGAAAGAAAAGTGTGTTTCATTAAGTATAGTCATTATTACTGCAATGTATTATTCAAAACATTATTTTTAGCTAACGATTTAATCCTAATACAGATTCGTAAAATCTGAAGAAATACTAAACAAGACAAAAAGCGATGGTTCAATGTCCCTCCAAAAAAATACATTTGTAGTCCGCTATTCGCCTATGAAAAAAATTCTATGTTGGCACGAGTCCATCCTCGCACACGTCAACTAGCATTCCTCACCTCGTTAGGTTTATTCAGCAAACACAGTCCCTGGCCGATCTTGAGCTCGTTGCTGTAGTCGTTGCGCGAGCAGTCGGAGAACTTGTACGGCTGGACGTTTTCTAGGCCGACGATGGACTGCGCCATGATGCAGCCGTGCCAGTCCCGGCAGAAGCACTGCTCGCGGCCATCATCGTGACCCATACCTGGATGAATTGATGAAAATTAATATGAACGATTAATGTTCCCCTGATATATTGTGTATATAAGCAGCGTCGAACTTTTCAGAATGTTGTATGTCTTACAGTTTCCAAGACGTCTAAAATCAAGACGTTTGTCTTACTTATATTGTTATACTTTAAAAGGTAATATTTTCTGCGTAATAAAATAATTTTTTATCTGTTTACATCACCTATGTTTCAGATGATGAAAAGTGAGATAGACCCGAAAGTATTGTCAAAAGGTTTCTTATACTAAGAATTACTTAGTGTTTGTTTAAAAATTATAAAAGTTAAAAGAAAAGAAAAATTTTAAAAATGATGATAGACTTAGAAAAATATAGCAGGAAATTGTGTCTAATTGCAAATATTGTCTATCGCTTCCCTTCATTATAATATCTCCTGGTGTATTCGGATCCTTTCCCCATAATCACTCTCATCGCCTAATGCCGAATGTGTATTAGCAATTCTAAGGCGGCATTATCATATTCTATTAGTAAATATTATTCTAAAGCCATCCTAGCGGCGCCTACAGACGCAACAAATGCATTCAGACGGGCCCGAGATCGGGGGCTTATGTAGTTTACAGGTGGAGCTATAGACTCGGTAAGAGGATTTGAAGACATAAGTAGAAGAAGCGGACAACTAACATTGTGCAACCTTCGAATAAATACAAATTTTTTCACACATCAAACCCACATTATTTTAATGACAAATATAAAAATTTCCTTCCCAATTTGTAATACCAGATTGTAATGATATTTAAGGCACTTACCGATGTTATGTCCGATCATGTGCGCCATGGTGCCGGCGAGAAGGTGCGGCTCGTACGTGTTCGTGTCGACCGAGATGCCCACCGACTTGGGCGTGCACATCGTGTCGGGGACAGAGATGCCGGACTCGCCGCCCGGGAACGTCAGACCGCTGGAATTTATATCAAGACCTCTCACTTAAAATATAAGGAAAAAATGAGCAACTAAATCACTTGATGGACAACAATTCTATATTTGACAACGTTAGGGTATTGCCAAATATAGAATGGATACTCGCAACTTTGGAAAAAGTCAGTTCAGCGGTTTGGACTTGAAGGGGTAATAGACAGACACACTTTCGCATTTATAATGTTAGTATTAATATTTTTATGATCTTTTATATTTACTACGACAAAAGCTAGCTCGTGTTAACTGCTTATTTTCTTAAAAATTCACTTCTCCTACGAATAGTGAAAACGATATCATTCTCTTGCAAAAAATTCCATGGCAAGTAATGCCACCTTCTTGAGGTTACTGATGATGATATGAGGTTATGAAATCTTATAGGATTAGTTATGATTACATACTCCGAAAAAGGTCTTAAAATTGTATAATCAGGGAAGCTGAAACAGAGATTGCGGATTTAAGTAAAATGGTCGCGTTATGTCAAACTAAGCCACGATCACGATTTGCATAGAATTGACATATTCCAGTGGTTTAGATGAAGGCACTCTTGGACATATTTTTTTCTCCAGCCCTAGTAATAGTTCCTGATTATATGATCCCCCCCCCTCCCCCTCCTACAATCTCTCGTCCTAACAATTTTAAATCTATTTTATGTTTCGTAAACACCTCGTTTATTGAAACGTTGTATACGTACATACATGTAAAAAAAATTAAATAAGAGAGGCATTCTCTCTGGATAATTTTATGACTTAAATTATTAACATACAAAATAAAGTACATTAATCCCAAAATCCCAAATAACGACTGATTGGTTACGTAACAACTTCGACAAACGCCCGAACGTGTCGGGACGGAGAAGTAATGAGCAATCGTCATATTCTTAGCAGTTCGCAGATGAAACCGTGTTAATACTCCCCTAACCCTCGCGACGCTCGTCACAACACTGACATATGTAGGTCACACCGGCACAATGGAACAAAAAATAGGCTCTGAAGTCTAACTGACGCAGCTCGAGTGACACATCTCCATAATAAACTACTTAGCTTCTTTCTAAATGTTTTCACGACACTTTTGTTTTTTCTTTTTTCCATTTTTCGTCGCGAATTTCTCGGCTACTTCGGATTATGAACTAATTTCACTTTGCAGTGACGCTGAAAATAGATTTTGATGTGCACCTTTTGTACAGCTGCCCCGTGTCCACATCGTAGAGCGGTTACTTATTCATTTCGAAATTAAATATACCTACAGCAATCTCTGATAATGTTGCTTCCTAATGGTGAAAAAATATTTTTGAAATTTCGTTTAGTAGCTTCGGTCTTCGGATACAAAACGCGGCAAACATTCACACAATCTTTATAAATTATAATATTAGTATAGATTAAATATACATAGGCATACGCGAAATTATACTCTGAATGTATTAACTATTTGCTTTAGATTTCAACCCAAATCTATAACGGTCGACGAAAATAAAACAATGCAATTAATTAAACAAACAGTACAATTACTGAGAGCGCAGATTATGTGGAGCTAAAACGTTGTATCTCGCAATTTTGTTGAAGTTTTAGTCGTAAGCAGATTCGCGAGTTTGTATACAAATGCAAAACGCATAATTAAAGAGGATCCGTCGCGGCATCGTTTGATGCTTACATTATTCATTTACAAGATTCTCGTTTCTCATTCAATTAAGACGAGGGGCATTTAGATATTATACGTAAGTGGACTCTTTATAAAACTACTCTATGTCTGCTTAATTCGAGGCGTGTAATTTTTTTAGAGTCACTTTTTCATGATAATGTTTTTCTCGCCGATTCCAGAAAATGTCATCATCTGGTGGTTTTGAAATAAAGCTCGGTTAGAATGATAGCACTTAACAATTTTTAAATTGAAAATGTATTAGTTTATTGTTGTTGTCACAGAAGTGAGACTAAAAGTAAGTTTTATTTTAATTAAGCTAAATTGAGTAAGTTTGCTCTTTCGTAAAATTTTGTTTTCAATGATAATTTTTTGCCCTCTTTATTAAATGGAAATGATGGAGCCCTGTTTCACCAATTCATGATAAGTGTCGTGCAGGCTGATGTATTGAGATTCTGTCAAAAAAAAATGTGGAAAGCCCATATAGCACTTATCAGGAAATATTGAAACTGGACTTTACTATACAATTTTATCAGCAAAAGTTTTAAGTGACTCGAAAACATAATATTTCTTTATGCAGTGAGCCCGCACCAGCGCCAGTTTGACGTGCCTACGAATACGTAGCACCTGCTACGAAATTGTGAATTCATGGAAACAAGTTATCTTACTGTGTAAATAACGATAATAATACTTAACTGGACAAATATAATTTCAGAAATACGTGTCCTACTCGCTTCTAAGAGAAGTTTTCAAGGATTTTTTCACCAATTCCAGTCAAGTGAGTATTGAATCGAAAACGTCTGTACACTTTAGAATATAATGAACTCAGTAAACCATACTATTCTTACAATTTAGCAGCGGTCAATTATAGCAATATACTCACGTGAGCAACTGTGTCGTGTCCTTCTCGACCTTGAACAGTTTCCTGGCGGAGTAATCGCTGAACTTCTGTATGGCGCGCGTGATGTCCTGTCGCCTGTCGATGTCCGCCTGGTCCGCGCCCTGCCACGACTCGATGTACACCAGCGACACGCGCGTGTTCAGGGTGCGGAAATACTGAAAGAGGTGAAAATGAAGTACAGGTTATGACAGCTAGTTAAAATAAACGGTAGTGAATATTTTAAACCGATTCATGACCTATAAGGTTCCACACGAAACCTTCTATACTATTAAAGACAAGATACTTAAACTACCTTTATGCTGTTAACATCATACGCAGAAGTTTTGGCGATAGCGGGCAGGAGTTTGTAAATTTATAAGTAGATAATGTGTGAAGTTGAATCCGCACTCCGCTCTCTGCCGCCCGCATGCATTAACTGATTGTAAAGTGAGGTGATCGGCCGCACTTGAACTTTTAATATTAACTTCCTATATTTCCCAACAGCTTTAATCTCTATTACTGAAGTGAAAGTTGGTCTAATCTTTACGAATATTTGACTTTGCTTTGCAATTTGGGTTTAAGGTGAACCCAAAATTTTACAGACAAAACTTTTGTGTGTTGAATAGTGAAAAACTTTGATTAGACCAGAATAGTGCTAGTATTTGCTTTAAAATAAATAACAATAATAATAACATATATGGACGCTTCACACCACGCCAGTCTGGCCCCGTGCTAAGTACCCGAGGGACTTGTGTTACAGGTATAACAGATATATACTTAATACTTTATACTATACACATATTTAAGATTTTTTTATATGAAACAAATATTTAATATCCATCCACGACCCAGGAACTTTGAAAACCGTCTCGTCGGCGGGACTCAGACCCGCGACCCCCAGCGTGAGCAACCAAGGTGCTTAGCCACTGCGCCACAGAGGTCGTAAACAAACAAAGATTACAAGCCCAAGCTAGTGCACCCCGACAATATATGATTTTAGCATTAACCATGGAAATATCTGAATATTTAAACTCATAGATGATTGGTTTACTGACATTATCTATCCAAAACTACTGGATAGGTCGGGCTGAAATTTCGTATGAAAACCATAACGCGAGCTCAATCGAGGGCATAAAGCTTTTGGAAGTTAATAATAATAAGTCCAATGTCCATCCTAGAAATAACTTTGCACATGCAACGCCAATATTCGCAAAACATCAAATACCACTAAAACGTTCGAAGCTGAATGCCGCCCCGTAGTAGCATAAACCTGTGCCGAGAGAATTTTATGAGAAGTTTCAGATTCTAACCGCGATAAAGTCGCGCGATGGAGCCAGCGATAAACGAGTCGCAGTAAAAAATCCCTTCTATTTGATATTCAGCGAGTGAGAGGAATAACGGAGGTAATTGGACGGCAGAAGGTCGCGCGGTACGTGCCCCGTGCCGCTTTGTACTAAAATAGTTAATTATATTCGCGCGAAATTCATCAGCATCACCTACTCCGAGACTGGACTGGACAGAATAATAGAATAGATAGAGAACAAGCCGTGCTTTCGAAGTCTCTTTTAACATGCACACGGTCGCCGTATGGTCGCTGTGCCGTGTTCATGTGAAAGCATAGACGAATTGTGTAGTCAAGTCCATACATATACATACACAAACTTGCCGTGGAAGAGCCATGCTTCGACACCAATGGACCGGCTCGACCGAAGTGATACCACGGCCTTACAGAAAACTGGCGTAAACCGGCGTTATGCTGTCTTTCGTCCAATTAGTGAATTTGCCGGTGGCCCAACTTCCCTAATCCAAAGGGGATCTCTGTTCCCTCATAAAAAGGCCGGCTACGCCCTTCGACTATTTGGATGTTACGAGTGTCCATAAGCGACGGCAGTCGCTTTCCATAAGGTAACCCGTCTGCTCGCTTGCCCCTTTAATACCATAAAAAAAAACTCACCAAGTCCGCGATGTTGGCGACCTGTATCGCGTCGTGGACGACCTCCGCTCTGGAGCTGCCGTTGCGGCGGTCGAACATCGCCTTGTCTATGACGAGCGCGGTCTCTATGTACTTGGTGGTCTCCCGCACGTCGCGCCGCCGCCGCCGCAGTGTGCGCAGACCCGCGTGCTGCCACCACCGCCACGCGCGCTCCTCCTTCACCTTTGATGGGTTCCTGGTAAAAAAATATAAATTCAATATAGTTAAAGAGTTGAAACTTTGTGCATAATTTGTTCTACTAAAATAATGAGCAATTTTCGGAGCAGCAGTTTTTTATTTACATAGAAAACTGCTGTTCCGAAAACTGTTTATCTCAGACTTGTGTAAGATTATAAGAGTTATTTTATTACAGATATAGAGAGGTCTCTAAAATGTAATTAGCTATCAAGGTAACTTTTGAATTTATTAAAAAAATATAAAATTAAATATCGAATACCTATCAAGGGTTTTAACAATTCACTGTAAAAATTTTGACGTTTAAGAACCTAATTACACTTTAAAGAAGCCGTGTAACCTGCGCTAAAATGTCATTAATCACTATAACAGGGTCATTTCTCCTCCTAATTACTTAGTGTCCGACGATTTTATTATCTGTGAATTAGGGAATAATGTGCAATGGGCCTCTCGCCTCTCGGGGCTTAAAATCCCTGGATTAGCGTTATCACTTATCAGCAATAACTCGACGGTAATCCACGTCCTTACCTGACTCTCATTAAGGACTGTCAATGAACATTACTGATTTAACAACGCTTCAATCTTTTGGAAATTACGTAGTAATGTTTGAGAGATTGGCTGTTAGCTGGGTAAAGGATATGCCGGCGACGCGTAGACGCGTAGCGTGCTTGTTTAAGGTTTTTTTTTCATGACAGTATAGCAAGCTAGTGGCCTTGAGGTGTCAGGCTAGTATTTCAGACTATTATTATATTCATGAGCTAGTAATCTAAGTAAATTCATGGAAAAGCCTATGTCAGCTAATCAAAAGGCTTCAAATGAGAACTAGCTTGCTGTCCCTATATGAAAAACTAGCCTCTAGTATCTCATAGTTCTAAGCATTAGGCGGGTCGTCCATCGCGCGTAATAAAAATACTTGAAACAAGCATGCCGCACGGGCACACGCTTAACGCAGCGAGCGGACCTTAGAATTTAAAAACTCATTTTAATTGTTCAGTCAGTCAATTCTGTCAAATTTTACAATCATACAGTAACTAGCTGTTGCTTGCGACTCCGTCCGCGTGGTAACAAAGATAAGAATTATTTGCTATAAACCTCACGGAGACTTTTCCATCGAATGTAATGGAAGCTGTACACTTTCGCCGAGAGCTCTCGGGCGCAAGTTTCGTGGCGAGACTCTCGCAAGCGGCTGACGGGCGAGACGAGGCCAGTGCAACCATGAATACTCTCGCACTAGGCGAGAATGTACAGCCTCCATAAAACTGTCGAAATCGGTTCGTGCGTTCTAACTTCTGGAGCTATAGCATCAGAAAGGAGAATCGGGTTCTCTTTCTTGATGCTAGAATTCTAGAACTGACATATTTTTATATAATAGAAGTGATATTATCGTTTCGACTAAAGCACGACCTTAATGCTGTCTCATCTTTACTATTGTGTTTATTTGTTCATGTCTTTAAGACGTGAGAAATGGCTAGCCGTTAAACTTAAAAGTTTTCAAGAAGCGACGAAACTTAACAATAAAATAGTGTGTTTCAGGAGACACACTCTCTTGTCTTTACTGTGTCATAAAGCTAACACCTGAAGTTAGTGCTAGATAGTCCTCCATTTCTGTTTACAAAAACTTAGGAGCAGTTCTTAGGAGCCCCTGTTGTGAGGGGGCGCATCGGTGCGAGCCGCATTTTTTATACAAATTTTATGATTAAGTACGCGATCGGTCGTTGTTTAATGATGCTAAAACGGTATTTACCTAAAAATCTTATTTTTGAAATATCCGCCTAAAAATCTTATTTACGAAATATTACACCTAAACTGATTGTTTTTGGCTTATAAAAGTGGCAGCTTAAAAACAACTGTTTCTTTTAAAGAGCCGACGAGCGACAAAACATAACGCCTGTCCACGTCTGTTTAGAGTAACGTTGTTTTTTGTCATTTCTGGAACCGTTTAGACCGGCTGCTCACTTCATTTGTCACTGGGATCCTTAATAAATTATGTCGCGAGGACCGACGTATGAGGATATACGTGAGAAGGGGGTTAGGGGGGACAGCCTGCAAAAAATGACGACTGACAGCGGCAAAACATTGTATGAACACCATTTTATATGAGGTGGTGGAAAATACGAACGACGGAACTTACAATGTTAATTATTACAGTTATAAAACGGACATCTGAAGTGAGGTTCGATCATTATAATAATACATATTGTATGAGTCGCTTTATTTCTATAACGAAAAGTTGATTTATTTTAACTTAAAAATTGAATTTTTCGTGTAAAATATATCCTGGCGATCGTGTTTTATTTAGAATGTACTAGCTGTTGCCCGCGACTCCGTCCGCTTTCTTTTGATTCTTTTTCTGATTTTCTTTGCTACAAACCTCATGAATCCCGAAACCTTCTCAACGAATGCAAACTGTGGAAATAGGTTCGTGCGTTCTGGAGTTAAATCGTCAGGAAGGAAATCCTGTCTTATTTTTATATAATAGACTTTCGGAGAATATTTTTGTGCTAATACATGAACATTTGTGGTTATGAAACCACAACGAGAATAACTGTGGGTATAACCGATATAACATTTTTATATTCAAGCTAGCGATTAATTTGCCCATACAATATGCAAAATAACTAATTTTCTAAACATTGCGCAGATAAATCTTGAAAAACAAAGGCTCCCAAAACGTCATGAGGGTCGGGCCGACCTTAGTCTCTAGCATTAATTGCATTAAGTTATACCATAATAGAGAGAGCGAACCAGTAACACGAGTTGGAAGTTTTTTCGGAATTTTCAGGTTTGACTCCTACATGTGCCAACGGTCTTGAACATCCAGGGTTCTCTTCCTACGCAAACAGAAAATAATAAAACAAGAAATAACAGTTCCTCTTCAGGGATTATAGTGCTACTTAAATTTTATAGTATGAAAAAAATATTTATCTTAACCAACTAGTTTCGTAAATTATCCAATTTTTTTCTAATGAACTATGAGATTAGGGAAAATTATTAACTTACTGTGCAGTTCGAGATTATAGATTCAGTTTGATAATGTCTTCGGTGACCTGTGCAAGATCTCTGTTTTTTGGCAGAACTTTGTAAAGATTGTTACAATAAATAGTAAGTGATAATTTTTAATTTTAGGGTGTCTATGTGCCCTTTACATAGAACTTACTGTAAAGAGTTCAAAAAAGCCGTACTGGGCCGTAATTACACCGGTTTGTCAGTTTGCTTGAAGTCGGTCGGTTGTTTTTGAAATCGGTGTACTGGTTCGTTATGTTTTAGTTATACCACATACTCTGGTCCATTGTGAGGGAAATTATGATTAAAATGTACGTGAAATTGGGTTCGGGGTACCAGGGACAATGGAAATTGTCTCTGGGTTGACCGCCCGAGACGTCTCATACCCCAGTGACCACCGGCCAAGAATTTATTAAGATTAATTGTAGTGGCTGTACAATGTACATAAACTATATTGCCATATGTGACTTTAAGGCTTAATACATATCACACTAATATTATAGATGTCACAATTTTGATCGGATGTTTTTTCGTCAATTCGGATTTCCATGAAGCTCCTATTAAATAGAAGTATCATTTCAAAAATATACACTTTCAAAATGGTTAATAAATACTTCCATCCTCAAGCTAAAATGCCGCTATGTATGAAAAGTATTTTTTGAGTTATGAGCAAAATCGCGCGTTTCAATATAACGATAAACATATGTATATAACGCTAATATTAATTTTGATAACTCAATAACTATAAAAGCTACAAAAAATTGTAAATACACGTCGATAGAGTTTTTTTTTTCTGATTATGATGGCATCAAAATGTCAAAATCGACCAGATGTTGTTTAACGGTATTTTAGCTTGAGGACGTAACTTTCAACATTTAGCAGTATACAGACAAAAGGAAATAGCTTTACTAAAGAAGTATAAATACTCAAGTACCGATATTATATCTTTATCAACCATTTGATAACATTTGTACGAGCATCGCATATCGCAGTATACATGCATCCATTCTTAAAGTATCAAAATAAAAAAGAACCCCACTTAAAACATAATAATCATCTTTTGGATAAATATAAATTATTAAAACATTCGATTCATCACAGAGAATTTAAGTTAACTTTTAAACTTATTTTCGAGCTCGAAACCGTTCCCGCCAAATGAGAATGCGTTAAACCGTTTTAAAATCAACATAAATTTGCGAAAGAACAAACAATATAGCCCACCAGCAGTATGCTAATAGCTACTCGATTCATAATATAATGAAACGCGTCGATAAAATGTATTCAACAAGTTGTTACACTGATTTGCATGCCATTACAACTAATTACTGTTACACTAACAACAACTATTTATGGCTCAAACTAGGAGGGTGAAAGCTTCAATTATTTTAGCCTGATTAAAGTTTCGTATAACGTGCTAAATAGCGCTTTTAGTTTAATAGAAAATAAGTGAAATTAAAGCTGAGCGGTCCTGAATCGTCTGTCAAAAAATTTGTCATTTCTATACAAACAGCGATTGACAACAAAGTGTTGTGTTGTCGCTCTATTGTCAGTCGCGATTTGTATAGAAATTACTACATTTTTGACAGGGGGTCAGTAACCGCTACCGCCTAGATTATGTGAAAGGACTACAGGAAAATGTATGAGTAATAATGCCTTAGCACAGCACAGCACATCATTGATGTGGTATATAGGTTTATCTGTATCAACTTGACGAATGTAACAAAGAGGCATACATTATGATAACGATACGTATGACGTGTGACGTCACGGTTTCGGACACGGCGGTGTGTCCTCATCCCTGTTTCATCCCGGCTTTGTGCGGCGCCCCGCGTAAATCATTCAGCGGAACCCAATTTGTTAGCGGGATGAAAGGACCTTTATATTCAACCTGCGATCCCTAAACGTATTACCCTTATTGTGAGTTATTTTGGATATAGACTATTGAAATGGACTTGTTGACTTATTTAAATGTTGGAAATCTCGCTTTGAAATATCAGTTTGATATAGGCAAACGAAAATCTATACATTTAATAAAACAGTAAAATTGGAGTGTCTGTACATTTAATATTTTTACAAAGGAATGGATGTGAGGGTGCTAGGGAAGTATAATAGAACACATATCGACAAAAAAGTCGTCTGTTTATCTGTTTGTACGCGCTAGTCTCAAGAATTACTGGACGGATTTGAATAAATCTATTTTTGTTTAATACCTATTAACTCTGGGCGACATATGTACAAGTGCGTTGACATATAAGATATTTTTTATTCCGAGAAAATGTACGCTTCCCGCATGATATACAAATTTTTGCGCAACGAAGTTGCGGGCACCAACTAGTATTTAATAAAGCCTTCGTGCGCGAGGCTCTCGCACTCATACTAGCACTAGGCCGGTTTTATTATATCAATTTTAGACCTTCAATCGAAACGCGATTCCATGAAATATTCATAATAATAGACAAAGAGTTTTTTATATTCAGCCAGTATTTTTGATCCCGTCATTACCATAGTCTAGTTTGAATTTATTCTACGTATCAAAATTTGGGAATACATTTTCAATTTCGAAAGGAAAAACTAGAGTTAAATAGAATAAAAGAGCCGGGAGCTAAAAATTCAAACATATTCCGATGCTTGTTGAACTTATGAAACAATCGCAAACAATTTTTCTATGCGCCGGATTCATCAGAAAAAGTTTTTTGTGAGCGCTTGGACATTCCAAAAATAAACTGTTCGCGAAAAACTTTTTCTAACTGCATTATTCACATTTGGTTAAAAGTCACTGCGATATATTCTACAAAATTTTGTAGAGACGTTCGCAAATATTTGTTTTCTTGCTAAATTGGGGGTATTTCTTGCTTGAATTTTATTATTATATTTTTTGGGGTGAGATTCATCTTTTGTACCACTTATTTACAGTTAATAAGTGGTACAGGACATATAATAACGTAACATTAGATATACTAAAGTTTTTCAATAATTCCTATTTCGCTTACTAACAAAAAACAAAGTTAATTTAAATATTCTGTTCCATTTTCAGACCATTAAAACATTCGAAAGTGATATTTGTAAATGGAACGTGCGTGACATGTGGCGGGTAAAACGCCGCCAAAAAAAATTAACATCAATGTAAAATATCGAAACCAATTCATCAGAATGTCCATATTCTACAATGTTAGCTGTTCGATTGTATCTTTTATTTAATAATAGGTACAGTGTCTACATGTATCATTTATCAATGTGTATATCATTGAGCAAACCTTTTTTTTTCCTCGATGTATTGATATTATCTATAACCTGTTTTAAGTCAGTTTAAAAAAAATAATGCATTTTTTTAAATTTTGCATACAGATTATACCAGCATATCTAAGTATCATTGTAGCTCTGTATTTTACATAGATTAGTAGCGATTTTAACTACGTCAATTAAATAAAGCTTTTTCTGCCTGCTTGCTTTTTTTTGTCTCTACAATTTACACGCGTTCTTTATTATTTCTATATTATTTCTTATCGTATCCTAATTATGTCTCATATTGACTTACATGTGTTTAGGGTCATCAGCGAGCGGCGTTTCGAGGTAGGAGACGTGCTTCGTTCGGCGGCTCTTCGGCCTAAACTCCAGCTTGTTGGCACAGCCCTTGTTCGCCTTGGTTCGCGCCTCGAATATCACATGTGGGTGCTTCTGCTGAAACAAGGCGAGATGTATGTTAAACACTGCTGGTTAAGACAAAGAGTAAAGGATATATTATCCTTAAAACTTAATATTATCCTAAAAACTTCGTTCACGTTGTACAAAAATGCGCTCGCCGTAATACGCTAAGTCTTATTTCAGCGTAATAGAATGAATTTAAAACAGAACGATTTATGATTACGAACACTTAAAATTCAAATTAAAATTTATGTCGGTATGTAAAAACAGAATTTCTGTTCATTTGTGTCTGTTCTATTCTTCATTGGGAAATGCATCGCAAGATGCATCATTAGAAGTGAAACGAATATAAAAAAAAAATCTGCCACCATGCTGCAAAGATGTTTGGATTTATAATTATAACATTGTGTGTGTGTGTGTGCAGTCTGTGTAAAAGAACACATACGCCAACGCCATCTTTGCCAATCACACATATCAAGTCCTTATTATTTCTGCGCCGCTATAAAAATAATCAGAAGCCATTTGCTAATTATTGGAACTCGTGTTGTTAATTAATATTTGTATCGGAATAATCAAATATCAATGTTTATTGGCAAAATAGAAGCCGTTTGTAGGATTTATTGAGCCGGAATACTAGCCTTTGATGAACGAGGATTATTATGTTTTCCAAATTACAATTTTGCCTGACAAGTTCTGTCAATGTTATACGTTTATAGTCCTAGTTTATAGTACTTTTAAAATATTTGTTTATTTTCTATTAAAATCTTGAACACCATACCATTCATCACTTTAATAAAGAATCATGCTCCATAGCAATGTTGCTATGGACTTCTATAAGCATGGTTATTTTTATGATATTTAGGCGGTAAGCGAGCAGACGGGTTACCTGATGAAGAACAACTGCCGTCGCCTATGGACACTCGTAACATCCAAAGTGTCGCAAGTGCGTTGCCGGCCTTTATGAGGGAATAGGGAATTGTAATAGGGATTCATTTCCGTTCTGTGAGGCCGTGGTATCACTCCCGTCGAGCCGGCCCACTCGTGCCGAAGCGCGGCTCTCCCACGGCAAAAAGTGTAACTAGTGAAATAACATTATTTTCCTCAACATTTTCACCGCCCATGTATTGATCGATCAACAGTTTTACGTATTCAGCAATCGCTTGCAATCTTACGAATGTAGAAATTCCGTAATTCGCATCTCGTTCGTGAAGTATTTTATACAGAACTTTTGGTGCTATTGGCTAAGCCATAAATTTAGCAAGTTCCGTAAACATTAACGCTCAGTATTTTATAGAGAAAAAGCTCAGAGTAAAAGATAGTGTATGATCGGAATATAAAAGTATTTGCTGACTTCACATTTTTTAACCGAGTTACCTAGTTACTATTTATTTTAACGATAGATGAACTTCATATTTTCCTTCTTATATATTATCCTCATTGGGTTTCCTCAGTTTAGCCACAATAGACCCAACTGGCAGTAATCCGAATTAAACGATTTATTGAAATTAATAGGCTTGACAATAATGCCTTGCTCCACTTGCTATAAGCATACGCTGAGTATGTTTAAAAGCTGTATGCGTGACGATTTTTCAGTTTATATGTGCTTTGAAGTACTCTTCGTTTGTTTTTTCCGTCTTCGTCTAGTGCTGGTGCGGTTTTACGTGAAGAAGGTTGCAAATAACATTTTCTGGACAAATACAAAAGAAAATTCGGAAAAAGTTGAAAACATAATTTCCGTTTATTGATAAAACAAACCGTGTAATCAATTCTGATATAATTTGATTTCGGCGTTCCGCAGCAGATAATGAATAAAATATAGGCATGTGAGCGGAGCGGAGTGATGAAAGGCCGAACACGAACCCGCTTCCCATTCAGTGTTGCCAGGTGAAGGTAATCTATAAATCGAATTAAAGGCCCAATCACGTTCGGTTTTGCGTGGAGCGGCTGGCGGGCGAGCGCGGGGCAGGCGCGGGGCGGGCGCGGGGCGGGCAGCGGGGCGGGCAGCGGGGCGGTGGTAGTAGGTACAAAAGGCGCGTTAGTGATTGAGTACCACCCGCCGCGGTCCCGGAATTTATTCTATGATTGCTAAAATTTCAATGCATGAAAGAGGATAAAGAGGTTGAGTGGTGAAAAAATTCTGTACAAACATAGAATAATAACGACGTTTTCATGAATAATGCGGTTCCCAGAACGAGATCTTATTGAAGTACTGACCGAGAATTTTTATTTCAGCTTAGAGTTTTTTCGCTGATACGTCCAATTTTTAAAACAGAATGGAGAAAGAGTCGTTTTGTATACCTATTGTACCGATCTCGATGGGGGATTTCATTGTGTTTGGAAATTAAAGGTTTTTTAAATATGTGTTATGTTTTGAATTCAGAAACAAAATAATAGCTGTTAATGATATTTCAGTATACTTTAAAAATACCTGTCTTATTTGATCGCTTACGGATTTGTGGCTTACTTTTCTTATTCCCGATCTTTAGGCTAGGTTCCATTGAGACACAGTAAAATAAAAATTGTTCGGTACTGCAATAAAAAACCAAATGTTCGAAAATTGGAATAAGTAAAACTCCTCCAAATCGACTGGACCGGACCGATTTTTATAAAAAAAATGTGTTTGTTGTAAGGTAATTAAGCATGGTTTACATTTACAAGCTAAGACCGGCAAGACAACGTCTGCCGGGTCATTCACTATATATTATTACTGCACTTTACTAATATTATATTATAAATGGGAAATCTCTCGAACCGGTTTCGCTGAAATTTGGTATGGATATAGTTTGAGTCCCGGGGAGGATAATCACGTAGAATACTGGAAGGAAGGATATATCACGTAGAATACTTTTTATCCCGAAAAAATGTACGGTTCCCGCGGGATATACAAATTTTGGCGCAGCGAAGTCATTATCATCTACTAGTACATAGTATAATATGGCGGTACAGTGTTTTGAAACCGACCCGCGCTGCTCACGATGGCGGTCATCGGGAAAAGGAATGGCGCCAATTTGGCGGGTGAGCGCGAGAAAGCGCGGGAAATTGGATATTACTCGCGTCTTACCCGCGATTTCGCCAAACGGTTGCCCGACTGTTATAAAACTGTTGACCTTAACTGGTGAAGGCATATCTTTCAGAACCGGACCCGCCATACGCGGCGAAGGAAAACAATTTTAGAATCGCGAAAACATATTTTCGCTTTCAGCTAATATATCACTTACTTTTTACACCTATGTATATAATAGAGTCATTTGTAAAATAATTTTGTGAATGCGGCAATTATTACACTATCGTTTTTTTTTTTTGACATTCGAGAAATGTTTGAAAGAGCAAGGTTCTTAAAACTAAGATAAATATTCATTTACTAGATGAGAGCATGGTAGGAAATTAAGGAAAATATTTTATTAAGTTTTTATTGAACAGTTGTTAAATATTGTTCGCCTAATAGAAAATTTTATTAGCTTGCTTCCCTGGATGAAAGTCTCGAGACCTTGCTATGGTTTTATTATTTTTTGCCTAAGCTAACATTCTGAAAGCATTTCTATTGTACAATCAGAGAAGTTGAAAGATATACAGATTGTGGATCTAAGTAATTTGGCCGGGTTATGTCAAACTCAGCCGACAGATCACGACTAATATGGAATAAACATATTCCGTCCTTCAACTGGCTCTCTTTCGTTTCCCCCCACTATACATTCGCTTAATGTAGGCGATAAATTGACACTTGTGTCGACCGCAATTAACAACAAAGTGATGATTGTCAGTTGTGACTTTGTACCTGCAATCGCTTTGTTGTTATTTTCGCAAATTATTGTCAATAAAAGTGTCATTTTTTTTGACATAGGACTAGTGACCGCTACCACCTAGATTGGGAAAAAGCACTATGTTATGTAAAAATGTCTCGTAAAATTCATTTGAATATACACTCACGGGTGTGTAAATGTTCGCGCGTTAAAATTCGAGTCACGAAACACGTCTAATTCATCAGCTCCGAAAATAATGTTCGTTTAAGGCCATTCATAATAAAGGCGGCGGAGAAACATACGTACCGCCGTAAATATGTTCGCTATGACATCTAATGTTGGCGATATTTCTCTATAAACACCTGGGGAAACCCACTCGAATTTCAACCGAATACTAACAGCGGAAAGTGCATTATTGTTTAAAAATCATGCCGAACTCTGTTTTGCTTTTAACGGCTTTGGACCAATTCTCTTTTTCAGATTTCCGAAACCTGTTCACCAGAGTTTTATATAAATTTTATTCAATAGTCACATCGTACATTTACTCTGTTTTCCATACAAAGGTATAGAGTGTTATAAAAACATAGATGAAAAGATTTCACCCCATTAAAAAAAAACATACTGTATATATTTTGCTGTCACAATTAGTAACTCGTTCAAAAACAACCGTTATGTCGCCAATTTGAGATTTAATTGAAATAAGTTCGGTACCGCCAGAACGCTTGGGTTATTTTTGCCCCTATTGAAGCCAGGGACTAGACTAGGAAAGTTTGGAAACCAATGGCTGAAATAAATCTATGATCGTGATTATAAATTAAAGTCGTGTGTAAAGGACACTACACTATTAGCACAGCCTAGGAATATTATGGATGGATAATACTTTTTTATAATAAACGTTTCTATTTTTTAAAACAACTCCAGGAATCATACAAATAAACATCATAAAGCTTTCGAATGGTCTACCGCATACTCAATTAGCCGTAATATTTTAATCCAATAATCGTCGAAATAATCACAAAATCACTGCGCTTCCCGGCACAGGCTTTTATATAGCTTAACCACAATTTCTGTACCGCGCCATAGGAACGTGGGACGAGCATAAATACTACCGCAGTGCTGGTGCACATACTCAAGGCGAGGTATAACGCCTTGTGGTCAAGCTATAATTAACGTTTACCTAGTCCAATATAAATTGCAAACCAGGAGACAGTACAAACTGACAATTCAGCGCGAGAGCGGCTGCAGACATGCTTTGAACTGCAGAGCAACGCAAAATCACGGCACAAGCAGTCCGATATGATTACTATAATAATACACGGCACAAGCAGTCCGATATTATTACTATGATATAATTACTATAATAATATTTCCACACCAGTTTCGGTAACGGTGCTCAGTTTTATTGAAACCATGCCAGTTACGCAGAAGTAATTAATTATGTCCAACTGAGTGCGCAGCACACAAGAGCACTCTGTCTTCCTTTACTCTCATAGCCCAGTGAGACGGATGAACGACACGACTGGCGACAGATCAGGCACAATACCGACTTTCTACATGCCCATCTTACTTGTCAATCTAGTGATTCAGGATCAGCAGGGCAATCGCGCTAAGTTATTTCAAGTGAAACGTAAACGAAACTGAAACGTTACTTTACTTTTTGACGTATTTCGTATCGTGATATCGTTTTGACAGCTTAGTAGAACGAAGGTCAACAGTTGTTGGAACTCAAACGCAACTCAGACGCTGTCAAACGAAAAGTTAGTCCGAAGCTACTTTAGCTCGCACGCAACT
>JAOTAV010000027.1:97699-118243 GCA_026546445.1 Cyclargus thomasi | reverse complement strand
GGTCAGGTCTGAAATAAAACCTACGGACACGCTAGTTTGTATAGGATCCGCTACTCTAGGTATTATTTCTCTATGCTAGAAACTTAAAAACATTAGGGTGATTAAAATTTTCAGACGTAAAGTTTCAATTTTGTGACGTCACATTAAGAACAGACGGTCTCAGAAATGTAACAACTTGTGACAAGGGTTTAAAATCATAAAATTCGTGTGACGTATTTTATGGATGGTTCTAGATGGAATAGGGAGATATAAACAATATTTAACCATGAATTACTTCATAATAATTCTACCAAAGATCTTTTAGTAATAACTTAAATAGACGTTCCTTTAAAACGCTTAACCTTTTAGACGTGAAGGACTTTTTGACAAAAAATAATTCCGCGCGGTAACAAGTTGTTTTTGTATACAATAATCTCGATCGATGCGCGTCAAATGTCAATCCCACTTGATGCTTGTTAAGGGCATGATTATTCAATGAAGCTTCGAGTCCACATAAATAAACATTATTCATTCAATGTCAGGTTGAGTAACAGTCATATTATGTGGATAGCGCTTATTGTTGTAAAATGACCTTACACAATTATTATGTAGGTTATATTAAAAACTTGAAAATTTATATATCACGCGGGAACCTTTTACCGGGATAAAAAGTATCCTATATGTTGCCCAGACCTAATAGCTGTTAAACAAAAAAAGATTTATTCAAATCCGTCCAGTAGTTTCTGAGTTTAGCGCTTACAAACAGAGAAATAGATAAACAGATAACTTTTTTGTCGATATGTGTTCTATTACTGTGCACCCTCACATTCATTATTTTGTAAAAATATTAAATGTACAGACACTCCAATTTTACAGTTTCTTTATATTACGTAATAGATGAGTGCAGTAGTTATACTAGCAACTAGGCGATCTACAATCCTTGTAAATTCAAATTATATATTTTCTTGCTGGCCTTGGCCAACCGCCATTGGGCCGCGGCTATGTGCGTCATAGCGTTTTAGTGCGCAGTAAGCAAATTTCTACTTTACATCTCGAATACAAATTCAAAAATGCCACGTCTTGCTGGCGTAATATTTGATACTTGCGTTGCGACGCGTCGTCTTGCGGGTACGAGTCAGCCGTCATGGGGAAAATGCGCCGTAAGCCAGTTTAAACTCTATTACTTATCTCCACCGTTCAAAATGGCACTCGCCGTCCAGGCGTAAAATTTGGTCGTGCGACACGCCGTATTCCAAGTACCGTTGGTACGCTGGCAGCTTACCAGTCAATGTGCGGCCGCACTGGCCACCGAGAGTCAATTTCAACTTTACACCTCGCAAATAAAGCTCAAAATAACACTCACCAGCCAGGTGTGAGGTCTGGTACGTGCGGTGCGACACGTCGTCTTGCGGGTACGGGCCATCCGCCATTGGGACGCTGCGAGCGTACCAGCCAGCGTGCGGCCGCGTAGAAATGCGCCGTGTGCGCACTCGTCGCTACCTGCGCTGAGCCCACTGATCCCGAACCCCGTAGTATTATACTCGATATCTACAAATAGATATTATTTCTTAAAAACAGTAATAAAGAACAATTTGGTAATAAGGGGCGTAGAGAGTCACTGTAGATGCTGACTTGGCCAATAAGTTGAAAGTAATAGGACACAGTGACAAGAAAATACTTCTACTATTGAGAATTCGCTCAAGATATGTATGCTTAATTAACCCTTCGTCAAAAAATTTGTCATTCCCATACAAAACGCGAGTGTCAATAAAGTGTTGTGTTGTCACTTTGTTGTTGAAAATCTCGGTTTGTATAGAAATCTGACAGTGGGTTAATGAACCATACCGTCAATCTTGGGCGAATGCATAATGGAGTGAATCCAGTCCAAACAATTTCCCTCTAAAAAGCAATTAAAGACGTAAGTGGATCAAGCGGATAACTAACATTTTACAACATTCCATTAAATGCTTATTTTTCCATGAAATTTTGATACATTTATCAAAATTTTATGGGTAATTTTGCGATTTCATTACTCAGATTTCTATCTAGCTGTCCTTAAAATCCACATTATTTTAATTTCAAACCATTTTCCGGTCTTAAAGCGTCCATTTATGCAAAAATCCGAGAGTTTTTTTAAATGTTAGTTATCTGCTTCTTCGACTTATGCCTTCAATTACAAGACAGCAACATTTTATATTGTACAGTTATATAAAGTCTTCGGGCCTGTTTTACCGCTTACTGTTAAAGTATCTGTTAGGCTACCCACAACTTTTTTGACAGATTTTCTATACTATATCTGTCAAATAAAATTATAGTAGCGGATAGACTATCTGTAAGCAGAGAAAGAGGCCTTTAATGTTATATAGTACGAAATTTGACGACCTCTGTGGCTCAGTTGGAAAGCGCGTTGGTAGCTTAAGCGGTTCGAATCCCGTCGACGGAGCAAGTTTTTCAATGTTCCCGGGTCTTGGATGTGTATTAAATATATAACCGTTGTCAAGTCCCTAGCACGGGGCTACACTGACGTGGTGTGAAGCGTCCATAGATATTATTATTATTATGTCTACCTTAAACTTGTTCCTCGGCGATTTCCTCTTTGGTCTGTCCAGCAGCTGCCAGCCCTTTTGCATGTCGACGACGAGGTCGCGCGTGACGCGCCGCCACGTGCTCTCCTCGCCCACGCCGTAGAATATGTGATCGTCCTTAATTAAACAATTATATTATTTACTTTTCAATTTAACCGAAAAACAATTAAAAAGAGTGTAAACGATCAAGCGGGAAACTGTTACGTATTGAGACTCCGCTGTTGCAGTGTGTAATAACTTTGAATATTTTTTTTTAATATATTTATTGAATTAATGATTTCCTAAACATTATTCTCTCATACAAATCCTTTCGCATTACTCCTACTAGTATAATAAGTGGGAATTTTTATCAATCACGCCGAAAAAAATGAACGAATTTTCATAAAATTTGCTACACAGATGGGTATTTAACAGAAATACCATTTATTTAAATTAAATGCTTTTGTGGGATAAATAATATTTTGCAACTTTTGTCACTTCAGGGGCTTAGCACGGCGACCGAATAATAGACAGAATGACAGATAGTTGAGATAAACTGACAGATTTCTTATGTGCATCCGTCTATCTTGCTGTAGAAAGAAACATCTTCTCGGTCGCCATGCTAGGGCCACTAATTTCTCGCGGGTTAAAGCTAGTAAATATTATATACCAGTGCGCTGATGAGCTGATTATTGGTAACATAATGTAGATACACCGTTTCCTTCTTGTCCTTGTTCTGGAGTACAACGGTCATGGAGGAGTTCGGCTTCAGAAGTAGGTCCATCGTCAGCACAAAGTCCTGTGTGATATCCAGCTTCAGCCAAACCTGGCTCGAAGCATGATCCGTCGTTGCGAAATTCAAAACATTCATCTTAAGCTCTATATCGAACTCCCTGCTCATAACCGCGTCTTTGCTGAGGATCCAGTTCTGGGATATTTTGTCCCCGTCCTCCAAAACCTTAACCCTCGGCTCCGGTTCGGTGATGTTTTTGCTGTAGTGAGCTAGGCCGAATTGGGCTATCTGTGTGGGGTAGAAGAAGCCCTTGGGGTCCCATTGCGTGGAAACTGGGACTCCTTCGACGCCGCTGATGCACTTAACCCTGTCTCGGACCTCGACGTTGTAATTCTCGAAGGTGGTGAAGGTGCCTCGGGGATCGTACGTCTTCTTTGGATGGTATACCTTGCTGTAGCTGTGGGACCATTCGAATTTTTCCACACCATTTACAGTTGTCAGCTTTCCGTATACCTGAAAGAAAGATTTGGTAACGGAAACTAAGTAGTTGACGTAAGTCGTCGCTGCGCGTACGAAACCGCGTAAAAGTAGTTTGTAATTGAAGCGCGAAATTCAAATATCGTGCCAGCCGACTCTAAACGCCTATTGACTGATTTTAGACCTCACAAGATTTGAATAATCGAATTAGAAACGTTAGTTGCGCTATCGAAACCGAATTAAAACACCCGAAATATTACGTTTTTTTCTTGCTCCTGTAAGATCATCAAAAAGCAAATACACGGTATTTACGAGTTGCTCTTACGCGGATTAGCACGCGCAGCGTCGAAGTGTAGTTTGATTAGACCATAGGGCCTAATGGGTAGACCTTTCATGGGTCATGGGACATTTTCCGGTCTCAGGTGCATAATGCGGACGCTCATTGCCGTTGGAAAGCTATGCTTCGGCACGAACGGGCCGGATCGACCGGAGTGATACCTCGACCTCGCAGAAAACTGGTGTAAAACAGCGTTTCTGTGTTCTTCCAATGAGTGATTTTACCAGAGGCCCGTTCCCTAGTCCTATAAATAGGTCGGCAACGCACTTGCAACTTCAGCTATAACAAGTGTCCATGGGTAACGGCAGTCGCTTTCCACGTCTGCTCGTTTGCTTCTGCTACATAATTTCACATAAAAAATAGGAAAATTTTTGCAAGTTAATCATAAAAATTCATTACGCTTATCATTTATATTAGCGCCATAAACAAATTTTACCTATACTATAAATTGATAAAATGTAAACTAGTGGTTCTTAACCGGTGGTCCGCAAACCAATATCAGCCCTTGGAACCATCTCAAGTGGATCGCGAGCCATGCGAATAAATAAAATGGTCCTTCAGGACTAAAAGGTTAGGAACCACTGCTGTAAATAAACAAATTAGAACGCTCAAATCTGAGGCCAAACATTATCCAGTGGCATATAATAAAAACCCGTAGAATTTGCTTATACATTGTTAATATCAAATATAGGTCTTATCTCGACATAATAAAGTTAAAACTCATATGTAGGTCATCTCAATTGGATTTGTTTAAGTGATTGGCTATTACATGCAATAACGTAAAAGCACCGGACCTGCGGGATCCGGCCTGGGGCTGTACTTCGAAACATTTTTGAGGCTCTAAAGGTTCCGAGTGGCGATTGCTAGTTTTTTTTTTTTTCACATTCGACCGTGAACGCGTTTCGCGTTTATTAAGATTTTATAATATCGCCCCTTAGCTAACAACACCGCTCAAGCCGGAAATTGTCGGTATTTAATATTTTAATGCTATCAGATAGAGTTGCAAATAGCGCATCGAACCATTGGTCACATTATACAGATTTCAGCGAATCAAAAGACGAAATTAAAAAATAGTGACAGCGCTCAAGTCGGTTGGCCTCGCAAAGCACCGCATAGTTTTTTTCGTCTCTTCTAAAGTTGGTAAAAATGACTTAAGCGGTGTTAACCTAATGGACGATATGAGATTTGTAGATGTTGCCGTGAGCATCGCTAGATGGCGTTGTACAAATCCTATATAAAATCGTTACAAACGCGAATCGCGTTCACAGTTGAAGGTGAAAAATTCACACTCGTCACTCGGGTTTCGGAACACTGCGTCCTACTGTAACAAACATGAAGTTTTTGGAGTAGAACGTAAGCGTTCGGTCGAGTCAGAATGTTTGAATGTACTACTTGAGAGTAGGGCTGCAGTTTTCAACGTACCAGAGTATAATAGGGAGTATGCATTATTTATTTAAATAAATCTTTCGTTATTGAAAAACAATGTAGTCCAATCAGTTTTTTAATATAATTGAAATCAACAAAGTTACAAGCCTTTAAAGTAGTCAGTCAGAAAGAGAGATCCGATATTGATTGTGACGTCATTGTCTATAAGCTACATACGAAGTTCACACTAAATTACGCTTTGAGAAAAAGAGATGGGTGGAAAACTGAAATCCCTAATATCTTACTAATTTTTTAATCAGAATTCAGAGATTTTTTGTGATTCTGTATATCTTTAAGCCTACTATCATAGTTATTTGCATTCAATAAACTTTGTTTTACACGCAACTTCCAACTCAAAAAGCAACACTGTATGAGGGCTCTCAGATTTTTAAAATATTGTTATTTGTGACGAATCACAACAAATTTTCTCGCTTTTAGCGCTGCTACTGTCTCTGAACTGTGAACTCTATGTCCGGGACAAGGGTTACATGCATACCCTAAATCATCTCTTTCTTTTGTTACACCCTGTAATTTTAACGACAACGCGCTTGTAAATCTTCTGCTATCGTGAGCTATGAGCGACAATAGTTTATTATTCATTCACTCTTTTTTTTATTATTTAAAATAGGGTCATCTACGGGCTTTTCGCCCATATCCTTTGTTTGTTATTCTTTTATTTTGTTTTTGTACTAAGGATCTCATCCAAACCTCTCATTCAACTTATATAACATTATTGTTAATATCAGTCCATCACGCTTTCGGACTTATGTATGTAATAATTTATTAGTATATATAATACGTATATATATAGTAAATATGTGTTCATTTTTATTCAATTAAATATATAAATATTATTATTACATTAAAAATATAATATTTTATGTTATTGTTTATGTATTGTTTTTTTTTTTTAATTTTTAAAATATTTTCTATCTTCCGGAGGTTTCTGTCTTTGATAACCATTTTAGTGTTCCGTTCTTATATATCGCGATCGGTGGACGCCTCTAAGGACATTTTGATGAAACTGGCTACAGCGTCACCATCAGTATCAGTGTAATAAACACAGGTATCGGTATGCCTAAATATGGCTCATTCACTCGCTTGCCTCCTTATAACTTTATATACCTCAAAGTACTTCTTGATGAAGGAGAACGGTATGTAGAGCTGGTCGGCGTCGCGGCGGCAGGCGACGGAGTACTCGCCGTTGATGCTGCACTCGATGCCCATGAACCGCTCCGTGGCCGGCGCCGCCGCACCTACTGAAAACAATTACGATTGTCACTGAATTTTATAATCCCGCGCGTGCGAAGCCGCGGGTAAAAGCTCCTATTAATATACAGAGTGACGACAGAAGATCAGATTTTCGTTGAAAGATGAATAAATTATTTGCGATTAAAGTTTCACGTCTCTTTCTCGCGAAACGAAATTTACTATGAACTTGACGTAATAACCTCGGATCTCGCTTCCTATGTCGCTACTTAAAAGTCTTGTTAGTTGTCTATCTTTGTTATTTTTCATCATATCAAAAAATCTATTTGACTCCATAGTTTTTTAATAAATTTTAGTACAACATGTAACATATCATAATCATACTAAATTATTACAAATAGAGAGATCAATTCAGTTGTCCATCAGGTGATAAATGAGACATAATATCATCATTTTGGAACTCTACAACATATATAACGACTGATGACCTCTGTGGCTCATTTAGTAAGCACGTTGGTAGCTTAATCTGGGGGTCGCGGGTTCGATTCCCGCTAACGGAGCTAAAAAATCTTTTAATGTTCCCGGGTCTTGGATGTGTATTAAATATGAGTATCATATAATAAAAATCTTAAATATGTGTATAGTTAGTATAAAAGTATTAAATAAATTTCTGTTATCCGGTACCAATCACACAAATCCCTCGGGTACTACCACTGAAGCAGACTCAAATCGTGTGAAGCGTCCATAGATATTATTTTTTATTTATTTATTTACTTTTTTATATATTTATAAACGCACACATATCTCCTATTACAGTATAAACCAATACAGAAGATAGTTATAATATAAATTTACTGTTAACAGCATATAACTTAACGATATTTTATAAACACTCTAGTGTAGGTTTGTCAAACAACAGAATGCAGCCCTTGTGAATTCACTCAGTGAACAAGAAATTAAATCTATGAGGATTATGTACTTTGCCTTGAAGCAACTTAAACAAGTATGTAGCGAGTGCTACAGTAACCCGTCATGCCCAGCACAAACAACAACGGATACAATAGTGGATACAATATTATATAAATACATACTGGGCTTGTGTCGGTCATCGGTGCAGTGGGCCCAGTACAGCATCAGCAGCAACGCGACAGCACACAGCGCCGCCAGCGCCAGCTTCATGTTCAGCCGCACCATCATCATTGCCCCCACCTGTATATACATCTATACTTGATAACATAAATCATCAGAAACTACTTCTAAAAATTATTTTTGTGTTGGTTAGTCAATTTATCGAGGAAGGCTATAGGCTATATAACATATAAAAAAAATGTGAAAATGGGATCATTGATTTAGTTCCACACGGACATAGTCGCGGGCAAGAGCTAGTTGTACATATTACTTTAGGGCTCATGCTTAATATTAAGAGCATCCAAATTTTGAGATGTTGACTATTAATATGGGCCTAGGAGAACCATGATAAAAAAAATTTAGTGAGATTTCTGTGGCGGCACCCACAAACATGTAGGTTTCAGCCTGACCAAGTGAAAAAATATAAATCAATACATTTTCATACCTTTGTTATTGTTATTATGTAGATGGGTGGGAATGCACAAATATATTAGGGATTTCTGGTTGTTTATCCATCTCTTTGGGTTTTTTTTCTCTGACAGAATAAAAACGGACTAATTTAAGTTGCTTTGTATGATATATTATAATATATGTTTATATATCCATATTACTTTTAAATTCGTATTTAATGTTGTGTATTATTATATGTAATAATATTTACTACATTCAATATGTATATCAATGATAGATTTATATTGCATCTACCTCATCTGTTCTCATCATCACCCAAAGGTTGGCTGGAAGAAAATGCAATAAGGCAGTAAGCCCACGTCTGTACTTTGATGGGTGCAAAAATTATATAAAAAAATGCCCTTTGGTTAATCTCTAAATCTTGTGTCACTGCAAAGTTTTTATTTACACAGAGCATGACGACAATTGTGAATTTAGCAATATTGTGGTGACATGTACCTATCCAAATGTGTCAAGTGACAAGCTCTGCTTACCAACTTAACAGAAAAAATAGAAAAAATTCTAATTATCCGGGTAAGTAGAAACTAAATTTTAACTTATAACTTGCTACAAAATTTTGTGTTTACATAAAATTAATAACTTAAAATTAAGTTAAAATTTAGTTACCTACTTAATACATGTAAACAAGACATTAATGACTAAGCAATGAAGTGAGTAAAATTATGAATTGAATACAAAAACAAATGTAATTAATTTTGCTTCACTGCTGTTGTTTTTGGCATATTACTCTAAGGTAACATAAGAAGATTGATTGTGCTTTCCATTCCAATCCAACATTAATTAAGCTGCTCCATTATTGGTATGCACAGTGAAAAGTAATGGTGATTTTTAATATCTTCACTTTTTATATTACACAAGTTTTGTTTGGTCAAGTCATGAATAGTATTAGTATATACTACTATTAATAGAATACTATTATTAATAGGATCTTATTAAATAACAACAATATAATATATACATATTAGATTGTTGTTTGACAGGATACTAAATTGCAGCTGTATATCAAAATAAAATAGGTATAAGAGCACTAAGTTGCATACAATTTGTATATTATGAGCCAATCTAAACCATTTTGCATTTTATTAATTATAAAAAGATGAGTACCTAATTTTACAGAACAATCTTTAATCCTTTTTTTTTTACTTTGTACATGTTAACACATTTAACGGGCATGTATATTTTTCCCATTCCTGCTTTTTGGAAGTTGGTTTACAGACAGACAGATTGTCATAGTCGTAATAAAAGATGAAACCAAAAAAAAAATTTACTGCATAAGACGACATTGACTTTTGATTAGGTAGCTAGTTTTTTTTTGCAATACCAGGCTATTTAAAATATATTTTTGGTTTATAAAGCATAGAAATATGATTTGTGATTTTTTTTGCAAATCCTGATCCATTGTTTTTGTATGACTGTGACGAAATAAAAAATGGAAAAGGAAATTATATCATTCATAAGGACATAATCATTTTATAGGTGTTAAAAAAGTATGAACTGTTTTTAGCAATAGACGCAATATTTTTATCTATTTACGGAAGAAATTGAAATAAGAATGTTCTAAAGATGAACCAAAGTTACGACGCCGCTCGGTGAAAGTAAATAGTGAGATTGTTCAAACAATATTTACGTGGGTGTCAGCTGGCGTTAGACGCTAAGATGCAACTAATACTGCCCTGATAAAATGTCCTCAATCACACGGATTTATGATAGTACCGGTATGTCTAAAAATATCACGGGTTCATAAAATTTTACATACTTGTCGCTCTCCGTTCCATTCGTTAAATATTAATCGATGGATGCTGTTCTCCCAGACATTTTCATGTCAACGAACGCACTGTTAGCGTATAACCATCATATAATTCTTCACTACGCGTGGAATTGAATGAACATTTACACAACAAACACAGTATTTTCTTATTTATTACTGAACCGTGCACATTAGATGCAGTTTTCAAGTTTAGTAATTTATTTTCGAATTTCGACTTCTGACATTTAAAACATGACAGCTGCAAGTAATTATGTCATTTTGACATTTTATTTGACACATAAACTTATTTACTTTTTTTATTAATAAGGCGCTTTGGCTACATATAAGTATGGCCAGTGTCAAGTAAAAGGCGGGAAACAGAATTTCTCGTTACAATTTTTAGGCATCGTTTCTCAATATTACCGTTAAGTCTAAAGTCTAGTCAGAGTTAAAATAAAACTTCACTGCTGACAAATCGCGCCAGTTTTCTGTGAGGCAGTAGTATCACTCCGAGCCGGCCTGTTTGTGCTGAACCATGGCTCTCCCACAGCAATGAGCATCCGTATAATGTACTTAAGATCGGAAAATGTCTCATTGGTACTCGCTACCCGGGTTTGAACCTGCACCCTCTCGAGTGCGAACCCACTAGGCCACGGACGCTCTCAAACTTTTTACAAAAACTTATATTGAAATACTCGTGTTTAGGTCTCATGATCTGATAAATGATCAAAATCGCTTTTTGCTACTCTACAGAATTTTTGAATTTGGAAGGTTTTTTCGAGGTTCAACTTATAGAAGCCAGACTATATTTATATAATAATGGCTTAAATAAAAAAAGCTTCTTTAGTCACATTTTTTACTGTCATTGCTTAAAATATTTATCACAATTTTAACAATCAATCTTTAATGCTCAATTCAATATTAATCAGATACAAACAATTACTTAATTTAGAAAACAAAATAAAGAATACCGAAAAACGGAATATAAAATATTTTTTAAATAAAAAAAGTACTTAAGAAAGTTTTGAATGTCATAAAAAGGAATTTAACTTTACTCTTATTAACATTTTTTTTAAAAGAAAAAGTATTTTTTAAGCATCTAAGTAACAAAGTATCGTAAAAAAATAAACCCCGAAAAGCTCGAAAACCCCGGTTTTACTTTTTCCAAACCCGGGTTTTTTGCGATCCCCAAAACCCGGGTTTCCCCAGGTTTTCGAGTTTCCCGGTAAACCCGGTCTTGATGCCCTAGTTGTGGATGTGTATCATACAATAAAAAATCTTAAATATGTGTATGTATAGTATAAAAGTATTAAATATATTTCCGTTGTCTGATACCCGTAACGGGGTTAGACTGACGTGGTGTGAAGCGTCCATATTGTTATATTATTATTATTTTTATGATTGATGTTAACTACTTTAACGTATTTTTGGAGTAAGTTTTCTGTACTACTACAATTATTTACTCTGTGGTTATAACCAAGTTCGGTTCGTTTTGTTTTTTCTATTGCGCAAATCCTTCATTGCGCATGTCATAATCACGTCAGATATCAAAAACGTCCAAATATACAGAACTGAGTACGATGGATACATCCATAAGCAATGACGTTGATTATGCCTATTCGACCAATATTTCGTTGTCCATATTAGTCAGTGAGTTTCAGTGAGGTCATTATATGGCAACGGAAAAATTAAAAGATACCCTATTATATGTACATTGTACAATCAGGAAAGGTGAAACTGAGCCAGATCGAATAAAATCGAATGAAAAAATGAGTTATGGAATTGACATATTCCGACCTAATGACGTAGGTCCATCTGGCTCTGCTTCAATTTTCCCATCGTACATACACATATAACCCTTTGTCCGTTAAAGTAAAATGTAGCTTAAACTAAAAATTCTTGGTTTTTCTGTTGAACTACTTATACTACATCAGTAGCCAAAAGCGGAAAACAGTAATATACTATAAATTATACTATCTGTACTTTAAAATTTTTATATTTTACCTAACATGATCACAATTTTGTAACTATAAGATATCTTACAATTAATAACTTATTATTTAAATAATATTATTATACTTATATAATTGAATTTATACAAAATAGATGTTCTTATAAAATAAGCCCATTCTTCACACGCAAAAATCGCTGGAAATGTCTTAAATCTGATAAAAGTTGATTACTGAACTCATAACATTATTTCAGCAGTCGTGTAAAATCAACGCAGGCCCGAGTTTGCTTTTATTTCACAGTTCGTTATTCATTGTTTGCTTTCCCAGCGTATAAATACTACATATAAATATAACTTATCATGTTGCCTTAACAGTGCAATGGATGGAGTCAAAACGCACTCCTCCACGAAGGTTACTAAAGCGCAGCAAAACTGTGCAGGGTGATACGAGCGGTCCGCCGCGGCAATAAGGGGGAGAATCGGATGCGCGAGGTTGGAAGGGCGAGGCGGCCGCGGCGCGCACCGTGCATCGCATCCGAACGATTCGCTCCTCGCTCCATTAGAAGTGCGGAGAAGGAGGTCAGTGTGCGCGGAAAGTAGGTCAGGGCGGATGCATCGCGCTCGGCGGCGCTCGGGCGGACTCGGGGGCGCATGCGCGCTCGCGCATCGATCGCCGCCCACGCGGCGCAGCGCGGAGTGCTGTGCGAGTCGCGAGCGAGTCCCGGGCTGTGCCCCTCGAAGATGGCGGCGTGAGCGCGCGCCCGCGGCCTCCGGCGGTCATGCCGCGATGGCCAGAGAGGTAACCGCGTCGGTCCGGCGCCGCCGCCGCCGCGCGTAACCGGCGGCCCCGCCTCGCCCGGAGACATGGTACACAGCCCCGGCCAGCCGCGAGCACCGGCAGCTGCAGGAGGAGCGGGCAGAGCCGCAGCCGCCGTCCCGCTCCCTCGCGCCGCGGCCGTATGCGCGCGTCCCTCTCTAAAGTAGACCATGCACGGGATCCCTAGTACCGTGTCGAGGCACCGTTTCGGCCCCGACACCCTAGAATCCAGCTCGTAGAGGAGCACCGTTGAGATCAGTTGTTTATGATGTGCATTTAATGTAGTGGTGATTGGCTATGAAGTCGTTAAGTTACGTAAATAAAGTAGGCGTATCTCTGCGACAGTTTTGGATGTCAAATTTGGAGATGATTTCGCTGGCCAAAAATCAGAATGCTACTACGAGTACATCCTAGCATTTTTCATATTTTATTATTTTTACGACTTCTGTCAATGTATGGTGTCTGACTATACAGCCATAATCCAAGTTAAATCGATATAGAATGGCCTTCGTTAGACACGTAGCTCATAAAATATACTAGCCTATTATGTATGGTGCCGTCCACCGTAGCTCGTAGCGCCAGTAGCCCGTAGCGCCGCCCGTAGCACCCGCGTAGCATTCGCGTAGCACCTGCGTAGCGTAAGCTCCGATATTTCGCAAAAGCTCTCAATTTTATGGTTTTGCCTAAAATATAAGCAAAAAATACTCATGAGGTGCTCGTTACAAAATGGAAAACACTGCAGGGTAATATTTTTAATTTACTAAAGTAGATAAAATGAAAATGTATGCGACAAATATAGCAAGTATACATTTGGAAAACCTATAACATGAGATCAATACAATGTTCGTAAGGTACTTGAATATCTTTTCAGGGAGTAAAGATGTCTTATTTATTATTTTTTATGTATAATACATATATTTTGCATATATATAATACATTCAAGTAATTAGTAAAAACTAAAAATTTCCAGTACTCTTTGCAATTATTGTTATGATCAAGTATTTATAAACAGTTTTTAGTAAATATATGGTTTTTCAGAACTATTACAAGCTATAAAAAATTTAGGGTGTGTAAGTTAAAGTTGTTGCTTTTTTATATTTATATTTACTTTAATGGTATCGGAAATGTGATTTTTATGACATAAATAGAACTAATTAATATTTATATTATTTGTGTACGTGTGTACTGTTTATGTCACTGACCTCGTTCTAAGCGACTGGACCGATTTTGATGATTTTTTGTTTCCGTTAGCTTAGGCTTAGAAATTTGCTCAGTAGGGCAATTTTCTCTTGTTCACTGGTATTATAATTGATAAATTGTTTCCGAGATTCTCAAGTCTTCTATACTAATAATGTAAAGAAGAGTTTCTTTGTTTTTTGTTTGTTTGAACGTGCTAATCTCAGGAACTACTGGCAAGAATTGAAAAGTTCTTATATTGTTCGTACACCATTTATCGAAGAAGACTACATCATGCTATGACTGATACAAACCTAGCAGTAATCAAAAAGTGTTAAAAACACGCGATAAAGTTTATACAATTTTCACAAATCGGGTACTATAAAATTATTACCCTCAAAAATTCATAAAAGAAAGTCCTCCACATGTACTCGTATCTATAATGTCTAGCTTTTAAAGTTGACTCGCTATACCCAGTTTTATGGAAATCAAAATTGTTCTAAAGTTGTTTACTATTTGTCTAGGTGTTTTAACTAACAGGACATTAATCTAAATAAATAAGTTAGTTAAAATTTACACTTTCATTACCATGCGAAACGCAAGCGAGTACATAATAGGGATGCTCATTGCCGTGGGAGAGCCATGTTTCGTTCAGTGAGTGAGTTTGTGGTCTAGGTGGTGCAACTTCCCTTATCCCTTACCCCTATTTCCTCATAAAAGGAAAATCTAAATATCATAAAAAAATAGATATTCTGTGAAAAATTTACTTACTCGACGAAACACATCTCAAGTGCTTTTCAACGCCAGTTATTTGTGACAAACTATTTTATTATACATAAGGCCTGTTTAATCGCTAACTGTTAAAGTTTCTGTTAGGCTATCCACAACTTTTTTGATAGATTATTCATACAAAATCTGTAAAATTAAGTTGTATCTGTCAAATAAATAGACAATTTGTAAACGGTGAAACAGAACCTTAGCCACGTATTTTTTTTAAGTTGTTAAAAATACTATGTTTTGTGAAAAAGCTAAAAATTAATTTTACAATTTTGGACACTATATATGTTATCCTACTCGTAGAGTTTCATATTTTATTTCGTAGATGGCGTTTGAAGCACAATAAATTAATTAAATAAATAATTTGTAAAGTAAATAAAATTTTTATTGTCATGTTTGCATCTTACAATAAACCGGCTTTAATCATATAATAAACTTATATATTAACATCCCAAAACTTGACTCAAAACCTACCGACGATTACTTGTCCGCGTATCCGATATAATTCCGATATAAAAAACTAAGATCAAAAGTAAAAAAACTTCTTTTATAAATTGCTAGTTTCGTATAAAATTTACGCTATTAGTATTAATATTACACTATTAGTATATATATGGAAGTATTGTCTATACATATAATGTAACAGTAAAATTAGAGTGTCTGTATATTTAATATTTTTATAGTAATAGTGGGACGACATTATTTTTAAAGGCCTACCTTAACCGTACCCCCACACACAGTGGCGTAACTACAAGGTGGCAAGCTGGCAAAATGCCACGGGCCCCCAGCCGGAAGGGGCCCTGATCAGCCCTCCTAGACAGATGGCAAGCGATTATTTTTTACAATAATCGCTTGACGAGATTTTGTATTGGTTTGACATAGTGGAACGTAAACGAATTTGCCACGGGCCTCGAACGGTGTAGTTACGCCACTGCCCACACGTATGCGTTTCATGTATTTTTCTTGTTTTCAGTTCTAAGTATGGGAGACTCCCCGAAATTTTCTTGTTTTATTATTATTAATAATTTCATTTGGATTTTTTTTACTACCTACCTATCAGTATTATCTAATTTTATTAATTAATGTACAAATAATTCATAACTATAATAAAAACATTTAATATTACAAAATTAATAATTTATATATAATCTGGATGCGGTTTTTAATGATATTTAGGGGGCAAGCGAGCAGACGGATTATCTAATGGAAAGCAGCTGCCGTCGCCCATGGACACTCGTAACATTCGAAGAGTCGCAAGTGCGTTGCCGGCCTTTATGAGGGAATAGGCTTAAGGGGGTATAAGGGAAGTCCCCGGTAAACACACTCACTAAACGAAACCATACCAACATAATGCCGTTTCACGGCAGTTTTCTGTAAGGTATCACTCCAGTCAAGCTGGCCAATTCGTGCCAAAGTATGGCTCTCCCACGGCAATCAGCATCCGTATTATGTACTTGAGATCGGAAGATGTCCCATTGGTACACGCCTCCACCAGTGTTCGAACCTGCACCCTCTCGTGTGCGAACCAAATGTCTTATCCACTAGGCTACGGACGCTAGATCACAGAATATTTAAACCCACTAAGTTTCAACAATATAGTCCTTATAGTTTCGGAATAAATTGTACCGCTCTTTGCAATTTTGGCTACGGAACCCTAAAAAGTAAATCTTTTATTATTAAGCCGGAGCCTATACAACCCGTTTTTGACTGAGACTGCGCATTAAATTTGAATTATACTCTTACGGTACATAGTGAAGTCATCGCATTCAAAGTCATATATTCCCAAAAACAGTTTAAGGGGGGATAAAGCAAAAAATAAAACATCGTCTTTCTCTCTTTACACTCACGACCGTTAAAACAAATACAAACAGAAATTTAACATCACTAAATTGACAAAAACTGTAATTGTAAACTTATTACAATTTAGTCACTCCTACCGCATAAATTATATGTCCCAGTTTCGCCCCCTAGGTGGTATTATTCCCAAAGAAGCCTTAATATCTATACATTAATTTTTAATCGGTAGCCCGAAAATAAAGTTTCGTGTTTCTAACTTAAGAAATGACAGACTTTCACAGAAACCTTCTACCTCTATTTTACCCCTCTAGAATAAAAAAAAACACTTAAACAGGTATCCTTTTATTTTATATCAGTAGCACAGAAATAAAATTTAATGTTTCTAACTTAAGAAATGATGGACTTTCATAGATACTTATAACCCCTGTTTCACCCCTTTAGGGGTAGAATTTTCTAAATCCCTTCCTTAACCGGTCATGAAATTTGGTGTGAATGGTTTTTTTATCAAGAGAACACTAAATAAAAAAACCCTTCTCACCAAATGTAATGGCTGTAACTATAACAGGCTGTAACTATACATTTTCAAGGACTAAATATTTTTTTATTCCTTTTATTTTATTTTTATTTATTAACTATAACAGGTTTTATTCGGCGATGACGAATCAGTCAGTCAGTCAATCAGTCAGGACATATTTTATAAGTATAGATGTACAGCCCCCCTAGACAATTGGCAAGCGATTAACGTTTACGATAATCGCTTTGCTTGTTTTGTATGGGATTGACATATTCGAACTCGACTAGATCGCGTGAATTTTCGTTCGTCTGTGTCAATCCCATACGCACGCAAATACCAAAAGCACGCAAAGCGAATATCGTAAACGACAATCACTCGACACTTGTCTAGGGGGTCAGATCTTTAATTTCTATAGTTTTATTAAAATTTTAAATTTATAATTAGAAAACGTTCATAACTTTCTTGCACTAACATTTTGAAACAGTACATTTTTCGGATAAAAACTAGATAGTTTTTCTCTCGACACTTAAATTACTGAGCAGAGAGAATTCTCTGCTCAGTGATTTAAGCGTCAAGAGACAACAGACAGACGTATATTTCCTCATTTGTAAATTATAGTCTTCTCTCACCTACTAGATAAAGTGAGTAAATTCGCTCGAGGGCCAACCGAGGGAGGTGTAGGGAACAAAGTATTTCTATTCCCATATTTCTTCTTAAAAAAGGTCGACAACGCACTTGAAACTCTTCTGATGTTATAAGTGTCCACCGGCAATGGCAGTTGTTTCTATCAGGTGGCTAAACGAAATATAAAACTTACAATGACACGTCCAACGAATAACTTGTCAATGCACTAATGCTAGATCATCTGTGGAAATAGGGTGGCCGGGCAGACGAGATGCCTCGAACTAAATGGAACCCCGTTCAAGCGACTTAAAGCGCAAAAATATCTGTACACCTTGATTACCCGCATATTACCTTTATACTCGTATTACAAACGTGGCAATATCTTAATAGATTGATGCCTGCATATTACAAACCTTTTTTTTTATTATTACCTGAAAATTACAAACGTGACAATATCTTCATGAATGGATAAAAAATTCTTTATTGTGCACACGACAACAAGATACAAAAGGTTTACATAAAAAGACATGTTATTCAGGTGTCACAATGGCGGATTTTACTTATGGAGCCCCAACAATTTGGCCCTCATGGTTTAGCTACGCCACTGAAGAGTGTACTGACCCTTTCCTTGACACAATTACTCCAACTTATTCAAATGTACGTCAGTGTGTCCGTCGTGTTAGCAGTAACGTGATCAGGCGCCCACCGCCCCCGACCCCCGGCCCCGGCCCACCGCCTCGGCCTGCCGACTTGGCTCCCGGCCTGCCGCCTCTCATTCGATTAGCACAACAATTACCCCAATTCGCGGGCACCAGCAACAGGCGTATGCGAATTAAAGTTTTTATTACTATATTAACGAACTACAGGATGCAGCTCTCTGCTGAAAATTCCAAACTTTGCAATAAAAATTATTATAGATACAACAGGAGCCTGACCCTTAGATTTAGCTCGGAGAGATTGCCTTTACCCTTACATTTGAAGACATAAGTGGAAGAAGCCAATAAGTAACATTTTACAACCTTGGAGTAAATACTCATCTATCACCATAAAGTTTCGATAAATCTTGTAATCCATCTCTAACATTATCTAGCTTGTCCATCTAGGTATACATCAAATCCACTTTACTAATTTCAATTAATTTTGACGGTCCTAAAGCGTCCATTTACGCAAAAATCCGGCAGTTTTTAAAATGTTAGTTACCCGTTTCTTCCACTTATATCTTCATTTGTGTCACGTAGTACATAAATGTAAATAAATTAAAATAATAATGGTACATTTTAATATAATCATCACACATCAAATAAGTATCTTGAAAAACTTCAAAGCTTGTTATCTCATTTAAAAGGTATTTATTAGATTCTATGCTCAAAACAATGCATGAAATTGAAAATTTTTAACTTATGAACTTTACATTATGTCTTGGATTATCCGCCCACTTCCACCCGTGGGCGAGCACATAAGCATATTCCCGTGTTTTGAGACATTTAGCCCACGCGCCCAAACCCGGCTAAGCCGGAACATTATTTGTACCCCTAAATAGCCTGCAAATTGAAATATACACGTTCAAACCTGTCATATAAGTGAGCCCAAAGACGTGAAAATTATGTTGTTTTTATATACAAGCTTTTTCTAACGGCTTCTCGCGCTAAAATGTATTTTTTCGTGTTTTTACTTTTATGTAACAAACGTACAGTACAAACGGCATATTTTGATAAAAGATGATAGAAATTAGTCTAATTTGGATTGTCTTGTATGATGGCTCAGTCTTTGTCTTTCCTATCTCATTTTTCCATAACTAAAAAATTATACTAATGAATGAACTTTAGATTGTAGCACAGTGGTCCTCGTAGTACTGTGCGAAGCAGCCGTAGCTCGATACAACGACGCAGCAATACTGAAACATCGTAATCAGCCCCCTGATACACGTTGACGTTGCTCTATGCTTTATCGTGGCAGTGCTAAAATTTTAATAAACGCGTAGCACCCTAACCTTTCGTCATGTCCTCATCAGTCTTAGCAATGTACTACGACGTAGCATTCTAACCAATCCTAGCTGTATGCTACGACGTAGCATAGAGCTACAATATCCTAACCAGTCGTAGCTTAATATTACGACGTAGAAGTGCTACAAAATCTACCCAGACGCTACGACGTAGCAGTGCTGCAATATCCTGTGCAGTCGTAGCTCTAAGCTACGACGTAGCAATGCTACAAAATTCTAACCAGTCATAACCCTATGCTACGACGTAGCAGTGCTACAAATTTTTACCAGCAATAACTCTATTTTAGGTCGTAGCAGTGCTACAATATCATAACTTTTAACGGCAGATAAAAAAATTTTGCCCATGACTGGCAGTTCAAAAGTGGTTTGATTAGCCTAGATATAATTTATATCATTTCATCTAATTTTGGTTAACTCGTTTTTTAATCTGACTGTTTCAGTAAATGAATTTAACTAACTATTAGCTATAGATTTATTTTTGCGTAAAACTCACTATGGGTCATTTTCATATAATTTGATTGAATAATGAAAATTCTAAACATGGTTAATTGTAGCAACTCCCTCACGAATAATTTCTTTTATCGTGAAGACAATAATTTGAAGCAAATTCATACTATATGTTATGTCCGCTGCTGGATCCCAAACAATAAATATCGATATTATAAATACCAAATTACATCAAAATTTCAAATACCAAATTACATCAAATTTGGTTCAGCAGTTTGCGCATAAACAGAGAAACAGATACGCGAACACACTAGCAGTAGTTTTGACGCGAACACACTAGTAGTAGTTTTGACTACTAGGCATAATATA